>JAHZMX010005613.1:0-12578 GCA_027743895.1 Seira musarum
ATAAAGCTCGGAACAATCGAGATGCTCAATACAAAAAGAATATAATTGGGAATGTGCGGCAAAGCACTTGAAAAGGAACACAGGATCAAACCGTGATTTTTGCAGGATGTCCGTCCCAATTATAGCGAATATTGTAACTAGAATTGCGAAGGTGATTCCAATTATGATTACCAGAAGGGATAGCTTTCGCTGAATGAACATAGAAAATTAGTTTAGCTCTATTCAAATGTAATGGTAATAGGGTAACAATGATGGTACGTGTGAAAACCCAACCTACCTGCGAACGTGAAATAGTTGGATGATTCAGATTGCACCGATAAAACTCGACAATATCCAGAAACCTCCCTTTCATAAACCACAAAGCAATCCAAATGTTCAGATTGAAAAGAAGGTTGATAAACCTGTGAAACAGGTTGAAGTAAAATACCGGGTTCCATTCCAGATTTGTCTGGGGAAGTTCAGTCCACACTTCAAGGATGCGATAAAAGATGGATGATATTGTTCCACCAAAGCATACAATCTGAAAGAAAGTAATGAAAGTTAAAAGCAGTCACGATTTGATAAGGTACTTTACAACTCTGACTGATTTGGAGACCTGTTGTGGCAACCATTGTACGACATGGAACTCTCCAGTTGGGCCTTGCCTGAGTTCAAAGGGGGAAAAGCAAATTCGATAAGCAAAATTGAAAAATGCCAAAACAATATTTCGAAAAGGAGGGAGTGAGATCCTTCTTATTTGAGTTTCATGTTCATTTCTTCCCCCAGTGGTTTTCACTAGCTTATCCGCAATCTGAAGAGGGAGGATCGTGATATAAGTGTTACCGTCCCTTCTTATACTTTCGGAAATACCAGGAATCATATTTGGGTTTTAATCTGAACAGCTTGACCTACACGTGAACGGAACTTTTATCATCCGAACCTATTCTCCACATCTAAGGTCGAAGTAATTTTATCCGTGTCGCTATGTCAGGCGGTCAATTTAGTTTGGGTGTGTTGTTTGCTTGCTTGAGCGGAAGGTAAAGATGAAATAATCTGCTTCCCGTAATTTAAAGAGAAATTAAATTCTACCTTAAAACATTACATCACATGCGTTATGCGTACCATAGTCATATTCATTGGTAAGCAATTCTTTTTGATTGAGTTAGGTAATGTCAATTTATTGTTCAAACAAAAATCCACAAACACTTTTTCAATAATTTAATTCGGATAAGACTAGGGCAAATTTTTTCTCGGGCGTGGTTAAAATTAAACATGAATTAAAGTTAATGGGAAAGATGAGAGTTTTATGAAAACTCTTTCACATAATCCTGCTTCTGATAGATAACATCATAAATCATGAGAATTTAAACCACAAAGTATCCAGAAAGGAAAGAAAAAATTTCTACATGAATAATTTTCATAAGTTTTTCATAAAATGCAAAATTCTTGTTGATTTCTATCAAAACATATTTGCGTAAAGCCAGTCTCATTTTCATTCTTTCATTTCCAGTAAGCACAAGCTGAAGAATAATTGGTCCCTCCTCCAAATGTCCTTGAACAAAGTATTCTCATTGGAGAACGACAGAGGAAGGTGAATGATTTTTTGGAGAAACGTGCTAGCTTACAGCTAGAGAAAAACGTATCGGTATGCAAGCTTAAAGCATATATCCGTACAAGATTATAAATATAGAACCCCGGTTTTATAAATGCTTAATCCTCTGCCAGACAGTACTGAAATGCGTTTTTTACGAAGAATATAAATATACCACAACCACAGCAGCTGGATTTGGTATAACGATGCCGCATAGCTTACAGAATAATTGAAGTTTTTATGGAGAGTTCATATGAAACTTTTTGTGCCATCAGTTTCAGTCTCGATCTATGTCTGGTCTTGTCCAGTCGTGACATTTTCCTGAGTTTTCTTCACAGCTATTCTGTATTTAACCAGTGAATATAAAGCCGGGTTTTGTTTTCAAATCATATAAAACGGTATTTTTTGTTGTTGTTAAATTGCAGGTTCTATTCAGTGTTATTCCATTAAATTCGTTCAAAATATGAATTTGTTTGTTTCTATTATACAGTTTTAAAACTAGCCGGAAGCCATGGCTGAACAATACAAGTTGACCTATTTCAACATTCGAGGAAGAGAGGAATGGCCCCCACTAAAAGAAAGTAAGCTTACTCGATTTTTTCAAGCCATTTGATGAGAATTCAGACTTATCAGTTTATGTTAAAAGACTTTTCGACAATCGTTTAATCATGTCATATTCAAAATACTCCTCTGCTTATCTTCATTTTCCTTATCATTGTTTATGCATTATGGAGCACTTCTGACAAATTACATGAGATTATTGTGGGGATTATGTATTGCATCTCGCGCAAACGATTTTTTTGTCAATTTCATATCGATTTTATTTGAGTTTGACTATTTCCAGAATTTGGTGGGCGGGGATGTTTTTTTATACTTCACTTGTCATTTTGGTCAGTGGTTATCTAAAAAACGGTAAACAAGTACATTCAACAACATAATCTTAAGTGCTAACAGTTGATATTGATTTTTTTATGACATTTCCAAAGTATGGCCCTAATTTGACAAAAATAAGAATACCTAAATATATTAATTGAAATTCAAAATTGTTACATAAAAACATGAGATAAATAGGTACAATAAGATAATATTGGCTAATTCCAAGCCGAAATATTTTCTCAACTTCAAGTTGTCCAAATATGGAATTATGGAATTGCATTTCCTCTCCCGTCGGTCCATCTTTTTCCGATTGCTTATTCTCATGTGATTTTTTTTGTAGCCGCAGTAGTCACAGACGACACAGTCAGAGTCACGCTTCAGTCCATTCAATACGAAGCTAATGATCAAAGAAATTATTTTTATGATGATGGCTTTGTTGCAGACTGCATTAAGTGATTCATCATGACTTTTACCTTTTTACAAACGACATGTGAGTATTACGAGTATCGTTTTTTACAACAAAGTTGCGAACGTTTCATGATGGAATACTACCATTGAATACAATGTAATGTAGATGCATCCATTAGTCATACTCCGGATGACGGTTTTGAAGGTAGCAAGCAAATGGGCTTTGTTCGCGTACCTGGTTCTGCTCATTGAGGCATGCATCAACCGATATAGGTTAGGAATGTAGATAAAATTGAATCTGAAAGGTAGGATAGGTGTATAATAGCAGTGATTTTCATACCTGTCAATTACGTTTTTACTGGCTTATGTGGCTTATATCCAGCAATGCATGACCTTCAAATGACTTGTAAACCAAACCACCATGTACGGCTGCGAGAGCGAGAGGGAGTGGAATAATGAAACAAAACAAGCTGGCATTAACAATGTTATGCAATGTAATAATAACAACAAAATGCATGCTTGAAGCGTTTGTAATTGGTATATCCATAAAAAAATACACGTGTTCTAAAAATGTTTTTGAATGTTCAAAGAATACCAATGGGGGCAGCTTCCTGTACTCCAGGTTGGCGATAAGACGCTCTGCCAATCAAATGCAATTCAACGTTTTCTTGCAAAGAAGTTTGGACTGGCTGGAGAAAATGAATGGGAATCTGCAAAGCTTGATGAGTATGCGGATGCGTTGACGGACCTCCGAACGGGTACTTCAAAATTAATTTTTTAACAGATTAAGCAGATACTCTCTAAATTTCTATTCTAAAATTTTAAAACATTGTTTGCTGTGTAGAGTGGCGCAAGCACTGGACTGAAACTGATGAAACCAAGAAGGCAGAGTTGAAGAAAACATTTAGGGAAGTTACCGTTCCAAAGTTCTTCAACAAGTTTGAGGCTATTCTTAAAGAAAATGGAGGTGGTCCTTACATGGTTGGAAAGAAGGTTACCTGGTTTGATCTTCAACTTGCCCATTTCATCGAGTTCTTTGAGCTCCAGGAACCTGGTGTTGTCGAAGATTTTCCGGCTTTGAAAAGCGCAAAGGAGCAAGTGTTTGCATTGCCCCAAATCAAAGCATGGATCGAGAAGCGACCAGTTACCCCAATGTAAATTACATACACATGTATACAAAACTGTAATGTATTATTGATCTATGGTTTTGGCTGTGATATCAATCGGCATGTTGTAATCAACTAGAGTTTTAATTTCCAATCAAATCATATCAAAACTTAAAAATATTTTAGTGTCACAAAAAATCTAAATTACAATGAGAAATGTTTTATGAATAATAAATCGGCTAGTTTTAAAGCTTTATTCCAAACACAATTTCTACTCGTTAAATGTCCTTGAAACATTTCTACAACAATAGGAAAAGTCATTACAATGACTCATTTTGGAATTTCGATACTTCACTAACCAAAAAAAATCATTTTGCATTTTGATTAATGAAAAATGAGTCAGTTCGAATTAATTCTAAAAATAGTGTTTGTCATACTTATTGCATGGAAAGAAGAAGAAGCATACGTGGAATGCCGACATGGCTATCCTCACTTCCGCCACCAGTATCGTCATAACTCACGTTCCCGTTTCATGGCCCGATTAAAAGGTTTAGGAAGTGCTAAGGTTGAACAGCTTCGTGAAGGCAAATTAACCTTGAATCGGGCATTACCTCCTGGCTTTGCTGTAATCGATGGTGAAGTTATGGATGTTTCCTACAAACTGATTCAAAGTAAGTGGCAAGCAGGGACTGCGTATTTTGCTTACAACGATAGGGCGCAACAGTTTCCGTTGTATATACGACCAACCGATGAAGTGGATTATCATTTTATCGTCTTCCAAGACCCGTTTTACTGGAGGGGCTCGGGACATCTCATTTTACTTAAGAAGGTGTTGGGAGTGAATGCCGGAATCGGGAGATTTAACTTACTTTACGATGCATACGTATTATCTTTGAGGTAAGTCGAAGTGGTTTCTTTTAAAAAAAATTGACGTAATGTAGAACCTGAAACAATGTCAATGGTTTAGAGCGACCATCCATCCCCAAGTCGATGTTTACAATTCCGACTTTTTTTATGAACTAAAGAGGAAAAGGGAATTCATTAACAACTTTAAACAGCGGCGATACCAGAAGGTTTCAAAGCATCAACAAATTTATCTCCGAGACAAGCAGGGCAATCTAGGAAGGAGGAAACGACGGAGTGCTAGAAAAGAAATTAAAACAAAACCAAAAATTTTGCATGTTGATATGAATTGGAAGACGGATTGTGTACTGCGGCCCCTAAACGTTTCCCGACTTCTCAGACA
The DNA here is from genome assembly GCA_027743895.1 of Seira musarum. Taxonomy (NCBI): domain Eukaryota; kingdom Metazoa; phylum Arthropoda; class Collembola; order Entomobryomorpha; family Entomobryidae; genus Seira; species Seira musarum. The sequence continues at coordinate 5,207 of JAHZMX010005613.1, forward strand.
AGTAAAGCGAGCAATGTCTGAAAAACTCAAACTTCAAAAGCAACTGACACTGACAGGAATTTTTAATTTAGGTGTAAATAAGTCATCATCAACCCTAAACATGTGAAAGTTATATAGACTATGCAATTTATAATTAAAATGACCTTGCATTCTTTTATTGAAAATGTGGTTATATGTTGCAAATGTAAACTTTCTATCACACAATGTCTCAAGCAAAATTAATGAGAATAATTAATAAACTTTTTCTAATCGAGGTCTTTGCAAGTTATTGTCATGCGGTTGGCTCTGGTAAGCGCGTTGTTCAAAACGAAAAAAAACTAATTGGAATTGTAATAATAATTCCAATTCCCAATGTTTGACAGATCGGCTTTTTCGTGTTTCTTCTGATCTGTATCTTGGTTTCAATCACTGCACGATCTGTACACGGAAAAAATGGCGCCGCAACAAAGAACGGTTCTCTGTCAAAGGGAGGAAAAGAACATCTTCATAAGGAGACGCAGGGTCGCAAGAAGAAGAACAGAGCAAACCATGAACACAAGGCAAAACCGAAACACAATGAAACATCAGAAAACAAATTATTACGGGACGATGAAGACCCTGAGGAACATCAGAAGCACATGGACGTAAACATCCATGAAGGAAAGGACCCGAGTTTAGCGCACCTTGGAAAAAAGAAACCCCTAAGGCCACAGCAGCATCATCGAGGACCTGTTCAAGATAAGGATCATTTGAAAAATGCAAAAGATAAACCTAAGCAATAAAAAAGCAAATTCGTAATAATTTACATGAACTGAATCATGATGAAACACTTTGCCCTTGAGACCAACTACGTACTTATTGGCATTCGAATTTCACAATTAAAAAATATATTACTTTCATTTGAATGAGACTGTACTCGATGTGAAAAACCACTTTTACTACCTCATAGATCCTTCATTTACATAATGCGTTATTGGGCAGTGGTAAGAAACTCAAACTGTCAATTACATAATTTGTTTCAGCAAACACTAAAGAGGGTCTCGTTTAATTTAGAATTTAATATTGGGAGTAACGTACGTATCAACCGTATTCACTTTTCTTATTGGAAGGAACGAAACCAAGGATAAAAATGTCGAGCATATTCCGGATTCCGATAAGAATGTGACGAAGCACAAGGATTCAAAGAGTGAAGATCATGGTTATACCTCTGCAGAAACAGAAACCTTGGCGGCTCATGACGGATTACATCCACGTGCCTTGAAAGGGAAAGTGCTGAAGAAGAGGTCAGGTTCAGGAGACGATTCTCATTCGAAAAATGTGAATAAGGTAGGGAAAAAGAAAGACGCAAAGAATGATCAATTGAAGTGGATGCCACCAAAATCTAGTAAAAAGGGTACATCGGTCATGCCTACCAGTACTCGAAAACACCAGAAAAAAAACAAACATAAAGAAGAAGATGACGTTAGCGATGAACTATAAACTTTATTCTTAATCTAAATAAATACTGCAAGTATAAACAAGTTAATAAATCTCGAGAGAAGTCATTTTAATAATTCGTTGGATTGGGTTTTGTTCCGCCATATTGTGGTCTTCTATTTTCCTTTGAAATTTTAGACTCGAGATATGGCAGCCATTTACTTCTGTTGGGTCCAAAAATGCGGAACGCGTCACGTGTTTGGCGAGACAAAAATGGTCGTAATGCCTAAAATAGTACCAGACAGTTTTAATGACTGCATTTATCATTTTTTTAAGTAAAAATTTGATTGATCGATTAGTGAAAGAATCTAAATTACCTCAAGGACTATAGATATCGTTGATGGAGCTAGTTTTAAAAAATTTAAAAAAATATGAATATTTTAGTAATTTTCTTGCAGAATATATGTATTTCAACACGGGTTCAGAAATGTATTCATACAGTCAATAATGATGTATTCATCAAGCCATCCAGGATAATTATTCTCCAGGGATTGGATGAACTGAATCCAGAGGGGTATACCTGTTTTATAATAGCAAAAAATCATTATCCCAACAGTAACAAGTATCGTTTCCGATCAGGAAAGAAGTAGAACATTTTAATCTAGTGGAAAGATTGACTTTTTTGCGCATTCACTGGATAACGAATGCCTTATGAATTATTCATCAACTTTTTTATGCAAAAATCTTGACCAAGCGCAAGCTCGGCAAAAAAAGTGGATTTAGAAAAAAACAAAATTGTGACATATTATAAACGTACAAAGAGCGCAGGCATGTTGAATCACGTTAAATCCATCAGCATTACCCAAAGTAACCCTGTAAGAAAGTAGAAGGATTAGGCTAAACTATTTTGAATCATAAAAAATATAATAATGTATACTTATACCATTGTGTTACGTTCATCCCCTTTTCGAGTTTCTCAATCACTTGCTGTGTACCATTCTCCATTAGATAGTCCATGTATCTCAACATCTGGCGACTTTTACCTTGAAGTGCCTGAAATCAGTAGAGTAGTATTGACGTAGGTACAAAATTAACATGTAAAAAATGTTAAGATAAATTGTCAAGCTTCAACTCACCCCTTGCCTAATGTTCCATGAGTAGATATCTATAGTTCCTACTGTGATAAAAAAAGACATAACGTAGGTCAGGAATTTGTGACGTTTTCGAAACCAGTTTCATTTGATAAAAATTGCAAATTTAAATTGCAAATGATCGCTGAATGACGTAATTTGTTCAGTTCATTAATAAATACAAAAAATGAAAAATGTCAAATTTACAAGCTACTTACAGGGTCGTCCGTCTCTGTCTTCACTATCGGTTGTTGATGGAAAATCTTTCATAATCTCACTCCAGTCTTCCTTCGAAATTTGATCCATTTTGTTTTCTTTCCTCCATTGAATATTCTAAAAATTAATGAAACAAAAAATAAACCGTATGAAATGCAATTGAATAAAAATAAACAATTGTGACATTTAAAATAAAGCTTGTAAATGAGATAGTTACGTAGCTGAACCTGTGGATTAACGGTCAAATAGCTGTAAAATGCTGCTTTCATGAAAAACATTACTGTACTTTTAAAAAGTAGTTCCTTGATATTGTGTATTCATTCATGCTTTATACGAATATCATAACCGCATCATTAAAAGTTTGTAAAGACCATTCGGATAGACGAATATCTAACTATTCTATTTAAAGAAAGTTTAGACCATTGTCGTTGATGGTTAAAAAGTAAAAAATAAGAGCTTTCCAATAAGCCATCACAAGAACGTTCCAATTAAAAAGTTTCAACCTTTGCCCAGATTGTTAATGTTTGACAGATTGTGTGATCTTCAATACGTAAGCAAATTTGACGTAACTCGGAAATGTCTGCAGAAAGTTATCGACTGGATAGTGTGAATAGGCATTCGGACACATTAAAATCTCAGGTCAGCTACGCCAGTAACGTAAAAAATATGGCAGCAAAAAGATTGTAGATACTTACAGCTTTGAGCATAGCTTCTGCCGCATCCAAGTTAAAGTTTCGAGCTATTCAAATTATTTTTAAATTCAAATTAATAAAATATACCTCAGAATCACAATTATAAATATGTAGCTCTAAAAAGAAAAGGTGCACTAACTTACCGCGTAACCAGCGAATCAGTGCAATGTCATGTTTCATCCATGGCTCAGTTATTAGAGGCAGAACTCTTTCTTTGAACTACGGAAGATAAAGGAGAATCGATTTTGAAACACTTTCTTTGTCATTTATTAAGACCACCGGGAGATTATAAAAATTGTTAATTTTTACCTTATCTAGTGCATTTTTCTCGCTCAAAGTTAAGGCTAAATCTTGCTCCACAGGGATGGCAGCTACAATCAAAATTTGATTACCAACGACCAACCCTATGTAAAATATGGCTTTATAGAATGAATGCATTTTTGGATTGACTACAAGATCACAGAGCGATTTTAAATAGTTCCTTCAAGGCTGAAATCAGCGATGGAAATGGAAGTAGTACCCGCAAAACCAAGACTATTTTCTACACATTTTTTTAACGAAGATATGACATGGGGAAATGCTATTCCATTTAAAGCCAAGCTAAAGAATAAAAGAATCACACAACAAAGGCTGCATACTTGAATAAAAAATCCTGAATAAATGTATCAGATAAGTACGGGTTATCTATCATCACCAGCACTATTACATGTAATGTACTTTTACGATTAGTATAGTTCCTTGCTTGCTCCTGCCGCATAAGAATACAATATATGCGAAACAGGGTTGCAAAAACTAAAGATCAAGGAAAAAACTTGTACAATTTTTATTGTAAAAATCATGCAAACTAGTTTGTCTTTGTCGCTACTACATCTACAGCCACAAGCCGAGTACGATCACAAGACACGGAATAATAATTAATTTTGGAATGATAGTCGATGGTAAAATTGGTAATCTTTTAGGATATTTACAATTGCTCTTCCCGATGTTTTACATGATAGACTGTTGTTACCATTAATTATTGTAATTTTTCCCACCAATTATACATACGCCAAAATGCACACGTTGTCTTCATGCATAAGGTCAAGGTTTAGAAATCCTAAACTTTTCTGGTTTTCGGGGATGGATGGAGATGGTGGAACTTCAAAACTTCAATTAAATATAGCTTTGTAATTACACATCATTTCGTAAAAGTAAATATGTAAAAATATAAATAGTAGTTTAGTCTTGATATGTACTTCCATTATATAGCGGGTATTTCAGCGATCTATATCTGTCTGTAGACGTCACGTCACGTGAGGTATTTACATGAGGCCTACACAAATAAAAAATCTTTAAAAAAATATGAAATTGTAAAACCCATAAACTATATGTTATACTGACCTAGGTGATACCTTCCGTGGTTAAGAAATAAAATGGAATGAATAAATGCCAATCTGCATACAGATTATCACCCTTCTTTTCTTGCCATTGGTCTTTTTTAATTACCTGCTTTATCTGAGACGTGAACGTGAGAGGTAAAGATTGGAGAGATTGCACCGGAAAATGTGTTCGTTTAATGAACAAACAAGAATTTTAAAAACTTCCAGTCAAATCAAGCTAACCGGCTTTTCATTTCATACTAACTTTGTTTGGTTCCATTCTCACTCAATTGTGAAATACATTGTTTGTGTATACCGTATACGAATAACAAAAAAGCGTAAACATATAATTTGCAAAAAAAATGTAGGGGCAATAGGTACAGCATTGACGCATTTTATTATCTTAGGTTCCGATTTCCAGTTCTTTTTTCTCTAAAGTCTAAAAGAAATTAGCGCAAAAGGTACCTTTTAGTATTCTCTTTCAGAAAAGATTTTCAAACAAAATGGCAACTTACCTGGACCATTTACATAATCTAATCTTAAGTTGTCGTGAATTGCGAAAGATATTTATAATATAACAAAGAACTAAATAAATACGTTAGTAAATAAGTGGACATAATTAACATATTATATTATCTAGACTAGAATTGGAACGGAATCTCGCATTTATACTACTTTTCGCAAAGTGCTGGAATTAATATCGCATCCCAACATTAACTTGATACGTATGAGCATACTCAATCAGTAATCAGCAATAGCATAGCAATTGCACTCACGTCAGGCCACATAATATCCATGAGAGAACGTGCGCATGCTCGCATGCATGGTCTTCCATTTTTCTCGGAGCCAGTGAAGGTGCTTTATGTCCTCTAAAAATAAAATGATTGCTGGAATGAAGTTGTTTTTTTTTACTTTTCGATTCGATTTCAATCAAAATCGTAAATTTTTAATTACTTTACGATGATGATCACGTTGAATGCTGAAAGTTGACATCCAGTCCATGAAAAATGACATGACTTGAAAAACTGGTTCAAAGTCAGACTAAGCGTATGTTGGTTTGAATTTGATTTGAACTTCCAACAAGTATGAATCCTATGGTTTGAAAATCAAAGACTTAGGTACACTCAAAACATGGTAATCAAGAAGCTACGGTTTAAATGAATGACTGAAATTGAAAGTTTTACTGAACATTAGACCAAATTAAAACGGCTACGCACTCACGGGAATTTGTTTATTTGATTGAGTTTTCACAAGAAAGTTTTGGTAAGTACACATTCTTGTTTTCGAAAACCAATATTTGGCGTCCATTAACGATGCAATTGATATTTAGAATCTGTATATTTTTCAGTTATGTCTTCATCTAAGAAACAATCACATGTCAAGAAATATCGCCTCACGCGGGCGTTCGTCAGCCGAGCGACGGATTACGAGCTACCCTTCCCCTATTCCAGAACAACTTCAACTCCTCCGCTAATACCTGACGTGGTAGTCGATGAAATCTTCTTGAAGGACATGGACAAAGTATTTGCTGGACTTGGACTTGGTACCAGCTTCAATAACAAGATCATCGAGCTGACAATAATCGACGATCCTTTCTTTGCCTCAACAATGGCAGAATTCCTAGTTCAAGATAACAACAAGGATGTCGGCACTATGCAAGTTTGGGGCCTTAAAGAGGACGAATTATTTTGGAAAAAATTCGGGTTCGGGACAACCATTCGTGTGATTCATCCTTTTATGTTTAACGACCCACGTATGAGCTTAGTCATAAGTGATGTTATTTGGGTTAATGAGCCAAAACCAATTATCCACGTGGGAAGAAAAATGGACATGTGTCGGTACTGCGGGAAGGAAAACGCTACCAGGAAATGTTCGGCATGCAAACGTCGGTACTGTGGCCGAGAATGTCAGGTTGCTGATTGGAAACTTCAAAATCATAAAATGATCTGCAAATTGCCTGCGTCTTAAGCTTTTATTGTCAGTTTAAAAACATGACGTTTGTTCCAAAAAATGTGTTCCTTCTTTTTAGATTAGTGTATTTAGATTACGTATTGACTAGTTTCAATGTGACTAGCTTTGAGCTTTTTTAAATGGCTAAGGCCAATCTATTGGTATCACCCAATAATCCCCCATGCAAAAAACCACCTAGCCAATAATCCACCCCCAATAATCCACCCATACCAAAAATCCACCTACCAATAATCCACCCCTACCAAAAATCCCCCTACCAAAAATCCCCCTGCCAATAATCCACCCCTACCAAAAATCCCCCTGCCAATAATCCACCCCACCAAAAATCCTATTCTCGACAAAAATAATTTAATTTCCCTTAGCACTTTTGATGAATCGTAGGACCATTGTGGAATATTAAAAACTGGAATTTTTTTAAGAAAGGAAATGAGGTTGTGAATGGGGAATTAGAATTGACTATGAGCACATAAAGAAAACTGAAGGATGTTACGTGCAAGCACCCTTGCTTAGGTTTACTTAATTAATCCTATTCAAAAAATCTGGTCCATGACAACTCACATACTTTAATCACAAGTGTCGCACGGGTAAGGCAATAAAACTTATAGATTGG
>JAHZMX010005614.1:0-19531 GCA_027743895.1 Seira musarum
TCAGCAAAGCAGACTACCTGTACAAAAAAGGAACGGATGGATATTCCATCCGTTCCTTTTTCCTATGCTGTAGCATTAGAACTTCGCCTACTCGATAGAGTCTGTGTTTATTTTCAAAGCAAAAAGAAAATATGGCAAACGCCTTCCCTTAATGCTTGCGAATTGAAAGCATAATTGTACACATATTTCTTTTCCATGTTTATCTAAATGATACCAACAAATTCAAGGTCAAAATGAGACAATTATTGATACTGCACAGCACAATTGAGTTTTCAAATGTGTACAATGATCCCGCAGTGCATCTCAGTGGATGACACGATCGTTGATACATCCTTAACAGCTTTTTATTCCGGAAATTGAGCTTCAACTTTCTTATAATGTAGCTTCCCATCTTATCCCAGTTGTCCAGGAGGCGATAACTTGCCTTATTCACATTTCCAGCCATTTGAAGCGGAGTAAGAGCCTCAAAGCTGCATCTCATTCCGCAAAGAGGAAACATCAAGTTAGTGGGAAAATGAAAGAGACGAATGGTTCCAAATATGAGCATCGCCACAATGAAGAGGAGCACAGAGGGAAAGGACATAAGAAAGTATAGGAAACTCTCATTGACATAGATCATGATTAGTTCCAGCTTTCTATATTCAAAAAGTAGTTGAATCGGCGGTTTTCCAGCATTTTGGAGTCTATCCGCCTTCATCCTCAATAGCTTTGTGTGAACCTCGGACAATCCGATGATGATGAATGCCCAGAGAAAGCAACAAATGTACAGGAACATAGTTATTGTATAAAGTTCAAAGAAAAGAAATGGGATTTTCTCCGCGAATTGGGGAATGTTCTCATGAACTTTGTCGCATTTAAAGAAGGATGAACTGAGGTAGAAGGGAACGCACGGGGATGGTTCTGTAATTATCGTGTGGACTACGGGATTTGTCGAAAGAAGGAAGAGGGCAATGTAAAAATGCCAGCTCAGTATTTTTACGCTTCTTTCCTCAATGGCTCCATTTACATCTAAAATAAGACAAATGAAATTATTTAAAAAATGCCAAACAATGGAATTAAAATGATTTTAGAGCTAGGATTACGTGATTCCAATGTGGTCAACCCTGTCCGAATTTTTACCAATTCTCGGTTTCCAAACGCCATTATATCCATTCTAGACTTGTCGATTTGATACAAGCCAATTGAGGTAATGACAAAGGCCGACATCCAAAGTCCAGAGAGAAGCTTTTGAAATAGGGGGAATTCTCCACGAACCTCCGTCAAAATGAAATTAATTATTCCACGAAGAGTATATCCGTATACAATCAACTTGTGTAATGTAAAAAGATTGTTGCCAGATTTAAGTGGGGGAAGAAATACTTTACTCGAATCACTCCACCGATATGGTATTATTCCCGTAATGCATCCAAAATGGAGCATACGATAAAACCCAATTCTGGCTTTCTCATTCAGCATTCTGAATTGGAGCTTAGGAGTTAAGACGTAGCATCCTTTTCCAGATGTATCTTTCCTTGTTCTGGTTAAATGTAACGTACTTCTCAGCAACTTTGTGGAGTAAGTTTTACGAGATAAGGATGAACGAGGGTTGCAGTTGGTTTTTATTAATTTATTCGTCATTATAGCCAAATAAAGTGGCTCACTTAGAAATAATTAACAAATACAATCAAATTCCTCGAAAATGATGTGTTTACTGATCAGGCTATAGCTTGAACTAATGTTATTTATGTATTAAATATTTCATCTATGCAATTCATAGATAAACGATTGGTACACACTAACGGAGTTATTATCAAATTAAGTGCTGAACTGTAGCATTTCAACAGTATTGTTTTCATGAAGGTAGCGCACTGAGCATTTTCTCCGCTTTTATTCCACTTTCTATTAACAGTTTCTTTACTTAACAGGTAACTTTGGGAAATTATGCCCTATGGTGTCTATTTCACGAAAGAAAATAGCTGTTTGTTTAGAAATCATAGTTGCAAAAATATTTACGTAGTTACTGCTCTGGCAATTCTAACTCTAAAGGCGCCAAAGCTAATTTAATTTATTTAGGAAAATGTTGGCCAAATGTTTTACGAAATTGTATTCGTTGGAATACTTATGAATTCAACCACTGCACTGAAGAATTAAAATTACTGATGTATCTGATTATTGATTATTTGGTAGTTCAGCTTCTCCAACAAGCACTAGATTTATTTTGTCTTTTTCTCTGCCTGTTTATCGCAGACAAAAAAATTTTCGACATTCGTTACCGATTGACCTGAAATCAATGACTTTTTGCATAAAGTGGACGACATAACTTTTCATTCGATCCAATCGTGTGGGTGTGGTCCGTCTTGTGTAAGAAACTCTAATTAAGAAAACATACGCCATCATTTATTTTACTTTACGAACAACCTAACTATATTGCCACACAAAAACCGAATTACGTATTCACAATTAAATATTGTAAAGGGCAAGGGAGACATAATGCAATATCATTTTAAGTAAGCCTCCACATTATGAAAATTGGTAGAAGTGTTTGGAAGCTATTTGTATGAATGCGACCAGAAAAGTGTTATTTGGCCATACCCGTTTGAATGAATGCATTAACAGTAAGAATAATCTTTTTCGGTCGTAGCATTCATTCAACTCTATTGATAGAATTTACGCCTCCGTTACCATTTTTAAATCTACTTTGGAACTCAAATGATAAGATTGTCAGGGTCATAGGAGTATGTAGCCAAACTGCTCGTACTTAATTTGGTAGTATTGCTAGTTTTGCTTATCAAACGGCTTATTGTGGAATTCGTTTTCCGTTTACTCAAATGGTTTTATTCGAATGGATTTTAGAGCGGTATATTGCGTGCCAGTTAAAATATAAGACTATCTTATTTCTTATTCTAACGCTGATAAAAAAGCTTTCGAGACGGATTGAAATAAAATTGTTAGACGAGTTGGACTTCAGTTCAGAATTATTGGCTCCAGTAAAACTTTGATTGGAACAATGTAAGAGTCTGCTCTTTTAAATATTAATCTTAGGAAGGAGGGTAAAATAAAGTTGGCAAAAAGCTGCTGAAGGAGCTGCAAAAATTCTGTCAATTAGTGGAGAAAGTGGATTTTATTGCATAGGTTCAAGCCCATGTTTATTCAATAACGCCAAGTCACATAAAAAGCACTTGCTTTCCTTCATTTCTTGCTGCATTATACATATTTCTGCATATTTCTTACCTAGCATATTCCATAACAAATTAAAAGAGTTTGAAGACCCCTTCCACACGAGTTATCACAAGCCCATATGTAACGTTCCACTGAAAATATTTCAATCGCTTCTTGTTGTTGACGGCTAAAAATTTCGATATTTTAAAATAACACTCTTACTTATTGTGGCCAGTTTTTGAAAAAATTCGAATAAGCTATTTACAAGCCACTTCTGTGAAGGCAAAGAAATCCACCTATGACCCTTCCTTTAATAGTCGACTGATATTGCTGCAGTCTAATTGCCATTACCTTGAATACGCGTTGAACTACTTTAATATTGTTCCAAATTCGAAGTGAACTGGGGACCTCTATACCAGTGATAAATCAGATGGACGTATCGAAATCAAGCTTCGCTGCAAGCATAGCTGCTTATGTAAAACTAGTAGTTGCTTAATTCAACTGCCAAAAAGTTTTGAGAAGCTAGCTAATTAAAACTGTTGTTGCCGACTGAGCGCCTTTTTGGGAAAATATTTACCCATTCCTCAATTTTTTATGTTTGCTAAGAACTAGAGAGTTAGATAAATTATTTTCAACATGCTACTCCCAATTGCTTATGCGTCATATGCAAGTCCCATATTTCAGTATTTGATGCATAGGCATGCATGTATGTACTTATTTCGAGGGCGCACACGAAGACTATATCAGCAAAAGTTGCGTCATCTTAAAATTCAAAAATGTAATTGAGTTAAACCGGTATTCGAAATGGTTATAAATTTTATTTTAATTTGAATGCAACTTAAGCCAGAGAAAACTTAATATTACAAAAAATACTAAAGTTTAAACATGTTTTTGAATTGAAAGTCGGTAGAATAACTAAACAAGTCTTTCTTTTTTAATTAATTTAATCATTTTAGATTTTATATTGGTTTGGTTGTCTGCTTACAACAATTTCAATTCCTAACATGGAAAAAGATACCATGAAAAAGGAAACTAGTATGCAGAGAGGAAACTGTGTGATGTAGAATGGGATAGGGGTAAACTTACCTTGTCCGGGAGGAGGACAAGTTAAAACAGATCTGGCATAAAAATTTCTTGATAACCTTTTCTCCACTCCAGTTTCAAAAAGATGCATCAACCTACAAATTAAATAAGTTTTTATTAAAATGCTCCAAATAAAATCCAAACTTGAAAACAATAAGTTACATACTTGATATTGAAAACATTCCGAAACGGAGAGTTCTGACTGACGAAATGTGCTCCTTTGATTCTATCATTACTCACATCAACGGAATCCAAGATTTCACAAAGCGCGTCTTCATTGTATTCAGATAAATGTCGCTTGAACTCAGAGTTGGAAACCACAAGTGCTGTTCTATTTGATAAAACACTGCGAAACAAATTGGGAACTGAGTCTTCATAATAATTAGTTTCCGCGACTTCTTTAATGGTTTTCAAAATATCGGATGCATTATAAATTCCTATTTGGAATCCAGCTTGAACAACTTGCGAAAACGTTTGAATACTCTTAACTTCAATCGCTAAGATAGACGATAATTGAGAACTGTACGCAGCATGTAAAATTACGAAAAATATTAAAATGGTGAATAGCATTATTGAACCACCTGGATAATTAACGATGATTGACGTTTCACCAAACAGCTTTAAAATCGAGTCGTTTCCTTTCAGAGTCAGTATTCCAAAAATATGCCAAAATGCAGATGTATGACAAGAAGAGCGGTTTTCATGACTTGTTAGATGGGCTTTAGTTTCAGTTAATGTTTGAATTACGAAAGAGAATATTAACAAAGCCACGCAAAATATAAATATAACAATCCACACAATATGTTGGAATGGAGAAATATAGAGTTTAGCAAATGCACCATGTCTAGCAGCAATGAAGTAAGCTTGAACCTTCCTAGAAAAAAAAGACAATTATTTAGTTAAAGTCATATTTATACCAAAAGTGCCCAATTAATTAATTGTGATTGATTGGAGTTTTGGTAATTAAAATGTTTAAATTATTTAATTGGGTTACAGAAAACGAGTTATAAAAATGCCAAATGTTTTGGACGTTTAAGGAAGTAAGATTTACTTTAGTGAAACGTCGCACAGTAAATATCGAATTCCATGTGGTCCTCTCACCCTCCAAGGCAGCAACTCAAACTGACCTAAGCTAATGTCTGCCTTGCCGGAATTAAGTAACTCAATTATCCCTGAATTTTCGATTGTATCATACTCCTCAAGATGCTCCAAAAACTTCTCATGAGCTACAACTCCCTCGGTAAAATTTAAGGAGTCACGTAGCCACCAAAACAAGTCAACAAGGTAACCACTTTCAAGTTTCAGAGGTTCATTCGGGTTTTTCCTCGGTTTGAAGATGACTGTAAAATTCTTTCCCGAACTTTTCCAGTTTACTGCGGTAACCGTTTCTAGGAAGAAGTTTAGCCTTCTCAGAGAAATATTTAAGATTGTTTCTTCAAGGCTAACTTTTTGGATTATTGTCCTTGTTTTAATGCGATAAATTTCAAAGCAAATAGATGGATTAATTCGGCACAGTAAAAATTCTTGGGGTGATGACAGAGTGGAACCAATGTTTCTGAAGAGCTTGTAATGTTGATCAATAAGTACTGATGCTTCAACATCTTCGGGAACTAAAAGAGTATGAATTAAAGGCTGTTTTGGAATAATCTTCATAAAAACTAAATCCTGGTAAAATTGCGCGCACTGGGAAATAAACCTTAACGTTTCTTTTATTATGAGGAGTGTATGATTTTGTGTTGTTGGATTTATTGAAGAACCAGGCATACGCCAATAAATTAGCAATGGCTTTAATTGGACACTTCTTATTGCGTTTCTACAACATGAGGAAAAGTTATAAACCGACATGAAACCCTGTTTTTGTGTTAAATTTTTTAAAATAAAACTGAAATTGTTAAATGATGGTGTACAAATTGTTAATTCAAAATTGAATGTGGAATTTTGAAAAAATAAAGTTTCTATTTGATTTACTATCAGTATGGCAAGGAAAACCTGGAAATATTTTTTCAAGGTCATTCTGAATGAAGGATATAAACTAGGCTAACATTGTTGTTGAGGTCAGCTTACTGATAATCCAAGGAAGTGTTGGAAACTAGGTCAAACAAATCCAATTAAAAAGATACATCAGGGTTACGTTTTTCCTGTCCTCTTTACATGAAAGGAATTTTGTTTAACTGACAGAGTGCCTCTTAGTGACCAATTTGTTTACCAGAGATTTGAAGTGTCAGTTGATGGTTGGCGAAATATGACCGTGAACAGCATAAGTTATTTTCGTTTATTTATGCATAACTCATACATATCTAAGGTAAAACAGATTTTCTTGATTAAATTGATTTACTAAACGCTTTAATGAAAAGAGTATGTACAACTGTTTTTGTTTCGCTTTGGAAGTATGAAATGTGGGTTCAAATTAAACAATAAAATCATTCCTGTTACATGTTGATAACCTGCTTTGATAATTGGAATTTCAACCTCAGCCAGTTCAATACTTGGCTTGTCAGTTTTATCAGCGAGTGATATATGCTTTATCTTTTCTCCAGATAATTCTGACACTTGGACAATAGCCGAAACAATACAATAATGAATAACCAAAAAATGTCACAGGTTAGCCTTAACATGAAATATGTTGGTCGATCACATCTTAGTTTCAAGCATTTAGTTTTTAAATATTAAAGGAAATAGTTCGATTTTAATTAAAATGGAGAACAAAATTATAGGAGACGGTAAGCCTAAACTCGTTTATCCTATCCAATTTAGTATAACCATAAATGCATACCTGTAATCTATAACAGGTCCAGATCAGGTGCGAATAAATGAAGTGAACCGAGCATTTAGACAATCAACAAGCTACTCCTTCCTTCTTGAAAATTGGAAATCATTTGCACGAGGTCTAGGAGTAGACGACACTCAAATTTTAACTTTAGAAAGAAAAGTTGTGCTAGGAGCCACGCAAGAAGAAGTCTTGTATGATGTGCTAAGAATATGGAAAGCAGCACAAGGAAGTAATGCAACACTGCAAGAACTCCATGATGTTCTCGTTGATTGCAAACTAAAAGATGTTGCAGGTAATTTGGGCTGGCTTATTCCACATGATTTTCATTCTTCTGGTGAAATATGATTCTCTTAAAATCTTGTCCACAGAAACGTTGAAAGATCGATTTTGCCAAGTGCCAGTCCGCGATAAAGAAGCAGAATTGCGAGAACCAGTCGCCGATAATGAAGCAAAATTGCGAGAACCAGTTTCTGCTCCTCAAATGCAATCATTTTTGTCAATATCGGATATTGCGCAGCTCAACAAAATGGAAGAGAGGTGTTTCAAAATTTTTCCATCCAAATCCATCGGCGAAAGTCTGAACCAAGAGACATTACTTGAGCGACCAATAACAAACATTCGGGAAACAATTCGCATGTTTGAAAATTTGACTCCAACATCAACGATAAGTAAATTGCTTGGAAAAATTACAGACTCAAATCCAAATTCAAAAAGTTCGAGTACCGAAAGTTCTGAAGATTCTGGTGAAGTAAAACTTGGAAATGGTCAAAATTTTACGCACATTGATAAAGCAGAGATAGAGACATCACTAAATTTCTTGGAGCACCCGATCAAAAGAGATACTGATTCTGTGATCTTTAAGCATGAAGGAAAAGTAATAACTTTGGAAGAAGTCTATGACTGGAAACTTGACTGGATCCCTGAATCTAATCCACTTCATGTCGCTCTTTACAAAGGAATCTACCCTATCGTCAAGTACTTGACTGATCAATACGACCGAGAAGAAATTATTAATTTCAAGTATATTCTCCATGCTTTTGTACGGGACAGTGCAAGTAACAGCGAAGCAGTGATCGAAGAGAAGATTTCAAAAATGAATTTACTAACAGAGCTAAATCCTATATGGCTTAAAGAGGAACTAGATCAGCGTACACCACTGCTTCAAGAAAACGTTCATTTTGGACTACTCCAGCGCTTAGTTCAGTTAGGTGCAAATATTAACGCACATTGTAAAAGTCACGGAACAATACTTCATTTCCATCAGAGGGAAAAGAGAGACATAACTTCGTATAAAAGTATTTTGCGGTGGGCTACTCAGAACAAGTTTATGCTGATAAATTATCGAAATTCGGAAGGGTATACTCCTCTTTTGCAAACCATGGTTCACTTCGATGAAGTAGATGTTGAATTGTTGGATTTATTCCACAAGGCGGGTGCTGATTTCAATGCTCAAGATGTAGATGGATACTCCGTATTATTCTACACACTGCAGTTAAAAAACTGCACTACTTTACTGGAAAAAATTATCAGTTACGGTGCAGATGTAAATCATCTTACGACAAATACAAAATTTAATGCGGCACACATCCTTGTCGGATTGTCTGTGCTGAAAGAAACATCCTCCTTAGAAATAATTCAGGGGCTGAAATTTCTTGTCTCAAAAGCATTCCGACTGATTGATTCGCCAAATAAATTTGGATACACGGCATTACTAAATGCTATGGAAATAACCGACCTTCATGAAGAACTACTCGACCTTTTCCATTCGAACGGGACTAACTTTAATGCAGTTAGTAGGAGCGGAAATTCAGTTTTGTTTTCAGCTATAATTCATAATCAAAGTGTTCCCATAATTCAGAAAATATTAGCTTGCGGCAGCGATCTACTCTATTGCAATCAACATAATCAGAATGCTTTATTTATGGCAGCTAAGCATGCTAATTTCTCAGCCCTAAAATTTCTTTGCAGTCATATCGACGTCAATTCAATTGATAAGCATGGTCGAAGTCCTCTACATTGGCTTTTCTCCCTGGATGGGAAGAACTACCGAGATTCATTCAAATTACTATTGAATGAAGGCGGTGATTTAAATTTAAAAAATAAATTTGGTCATACGCCCTTCATCCAGTGGATCATTAGTAATAAAAATCCCCTTCCGGTTGTTGTAGAGCTGAAGAATGATATTCATTTTACTAGGAATACGGCATCTACTACAATTACGTATTTGGTAACCGATGAATCATTCCTGCAGTATCACTTACTTGACTCACCAACAGAAGAGAAACGGAATACTTTCACACAATTCATGAGTCTTTTGATTGATAAAGGAGGACAAGTATTGATGAGAAACGGAGAAGCGTTTGCATGGAGCTTATTTAACGATGAAATGTGGAAACAATTTGATCACACTGTTTCATCAAATTTTGTTCAAAAATTGCACAAAAGAAGATCAACAACGTCAAGTGCTTTAATAAATTTACCTGTGGTATCAGACATGAACATTAAAGACCTCATTAATAGAATTTTTATTCAAATTGAAATTGTTCTCATTACACTTTTAGAATGTTTTGATTTTGAACTATTTATGAAATTATGTAGTGCAGTATCGACAGTTATTTAAATATTTCCAAGTATAAAAAAAATATTTCATAGTTTCAAATGTAAGTTATGCATAAAAATAAGAAAATAACGAATAAAGAAGTAAGGTAAAGTGAATGAAAATCAGTTGAACAACATTTTGTAAAATGTTTATCTTCTCAAGATTCCTTTGTCAGCTACGTATCAATATTTGTTTTAAACTCTATTTTTATTGAAACTGCAGACAACTTTTTGTTTACTTATCCTTAATCACCACCTGCATTTGTCGCGATCCCAAGGAAGTTCAAACTCAAAAGTTCAAAATCAGCGGGAATGTTTTTAACGTTCCCATCTAAAAGATTAAAACATTTTATTAATTCCTTCATTCACCGGATGTTTACTGGAAATGAATCTTACCGTCATTGACGAAACATCCTTTCAATGCTTCGCTGATTTTAAAAACTCCGGGATAAATCTTCTTTTTATATTTTGAGTTTTCCAGCATAGCACGACACACATAAAGAGCTTCCACATCCATCGAGTCAAGTCCAGCAATAATCAAGTTTGGAGGAGGGGGTTGTTGATCCTTCATGTTTGTCCATGAAACGGTTCCTCTAGGGTACACTAATACTTGTCCTTTGGTGTGATCCACTGGTTTTCCATCCAAAATTGTATGAATCTGCCTAGTCCTGGGATCGTATCTTCCTATGAGATCACCAGGTCCGTATTCTACCCGAGCGACGAAAATAGGAAAGCCTGCGGCAGCTCCAGCTTGTTCTAGCTGCTGGCTCCATTGGAATTTGGCAAGGGGCACCCATTCCACTTTCTGATATCCGGCTGCAGAGATTTCCGGATGGTACAAAGTGAAGCAAAACAGGAGGATACTCATGTGCTGCATATTTAATTTTTCTCTGTCGATATCGAATTGGTTCGTGGCACTTGGTTTCCTCACATAATTTTCTTGTTTAAACCTTGTTGTATGAATGACTAGAAAAAATGGTACAATAGAGCGCAATATCTTGCAAAACCCTTTTTACAGCTGTATTTCAACACTATTTAATGCGATAAAACATTCATTCCTTTTCATAGGTAGCAATTGTTTCTGATTTCGCAAAGCACTAAAACCTTAAAAAATTTATAATCCCCCATGATTGGTCTACAGCTCGTTTAACTTATTTTGTGAAGCTTACTTCTATTTATAATTTATAGCGGAAAATAATTTTGATAAAATTTAATGCGCTGCTTTCCTAAAAGTAACTAACACTTTAAATGTCGCCCTCGAGACACCTCTCACAAAATTCATTACAGTGACTCGCTTGACGACAAAGAAGCTTCCGTAATGAGCTGAAATTGGTTTACACGAAAGTCGAAACATCTTCATCATCAAGTTTTTCTTCTTATTACCAAAATCACATAATTTCCATGAACGTAATGCCATTTTTCCATGGTAGTGCAAATAACCAGTTAAAATTAGTATCGAAGACCAACCAACTACATCTACCAGGCCCCAAAACAGTAGAACTGCTTTAGTAACAAATTGCATTTGATTCCATCTGGAGATTGTCATCGCGGTAGAGTAAACCGTCACATATTTGAACAGTCCCTGAAGTGGAATAAGACATTTTCCAATGATCTGCATTATCCGATTGAAGAGGATTTGTAGACATCTGAAATTCAAAATTATGCTTTCTTGGGTCCTAAAAGCATTGATGGTGTGGTAATTTTTGAAGTTTACTCGAAGCTCTCGTGTTATGATGGGGGCGATGACTACTCCACCAGTCAAAATTAGGAATGCTAATGCTCCAAGGAGAACGTACATAAAATAGAGTACGTAGAAATGGAAAAGAACAACAAAAATCTTTACAGGAAAGTAGAACCATTCCTCTGGAATCAAGTTCCCAATACTTGTTGGGTTTTGGGGAAATATGAGAAAATAAATGGCATTTAATAAGTAACCGGTGTGAGCCAAAATTATGATAAAAACTCCAAATGCGTCGTACAGCAATTGGCGTCGGTATGTGTTCGGGTTGTATTTTGGCAGAAGATAATCTAAATGTTGATTGGAATAGAAATTTTACAATTGTTTTTACTTTCAATTGAACTTTATAAATCACACTTACTTTGCAGATATTGTAGATGACGCAGGAATGCATTAGTCGTCGCTACAATTTCGTCGTAATCTGATAAAATAAGTACTTGCAACATGATTGGAATGCTTGCAGCTGTTGCAAAGATGCCGACCAGCGTTGCATTGTTGTACTCTTTCGAAGAGTAAAACCGAATGTATTGAGTGATGGCGTATAGTTCCCAACTTAGAACTAAAAATAAATTATACCACATATGTTTTAAGGCCCGCTTTGATAGGGAAACGGAAAATGAATTTTTGTTCCAATTCAATGGAATTGATCCAATTCTTTCAGCTAATGGTACGAAAAGTGAGATAGTGCGGTATGTTCTTTTGCTTAACATTTTAACTCATAGTTTTTTACTGCAAATTCATTTAGATCACTGCCGTAGTTGATGAAAACTTATTGGTGGTGGTATTTTTCCAACTTACAGAAATTCTTTTAAATGAACACTTGCTTTTGCTTTACTATGGAGACAACGAAAAAACCATTTGAAATGCAAAAAAATTTTAAGACTCCAATAGCGGATGTATAACCCGCTAATTTTTGTTACAAAAATATGTTTGTGGCATTGGAGTTAGAAGGAGAAATTTATAAGAAATTGTAGTTTAAGGGCTGTAAAGCCAACAATTTTATTAAAATCAATTATTGGTTTGCTTAAAAAATATTATGACCAGGACAGGACAGGTTGATGGAAACCAAACCGAAATTCTCCTTCCGGATCAAATAATCTCTTACTACGCCATTATAATGCCTGATGATCTTATGGTTCAGGTTCGATCAACCCACTGGCTTTAAGCTTCCATCCACATTATAATTACATCAGCAGCCTTTAAAGTAACCGGCATTTCTGCATTAGTATCTAACCTTTTGACGCTCGTGGGTAAAAATAGGTAAAAATGAGTAAAAACGGGTGGGTAAAATAAAGAACTGGGTTAGAATGGATGGGATATGTTAAAATACACAAAGATGGGCAAAATGGGTATAAGACCCATTTTTACCCCGGGTAATATACATGTCTGGTAAATCCACACCCACTCAATGCAACTACATAAATCAGTACTACTGAATTTGAACGTCAAATGAAAAATATTGATAAAATTTATGCTATCGATGCTTAAAGAATCCAAACTCATATTGATCCAATCTATTACACGTGTTGTTTACTTAAAAGAAGAATACATATTAAAGTATACATTTTTCCACTCTAAAAATCAATAGCAAAATTCAAATTCAAGTTTAATTTATCGCAACAAATTATTTTTTTTGCATGAACACAAAATATATTCAAAGTTGAGTAAACACCAAAGAAAAATCAATAGCTCGCCGAATTAATGATTCCAAAAACTCTAATGTTGCTTCCAAATCCCATTTTCGGAAAATCCCATACGTAAAATAAAGAGGAGATAGCGATCGTATTTCTTTCTTAAGAATCTTGCTTCCCCACACAATACCTTTCATATGGCCGTACTTCCACTGTTTCAATAATTCTAAGCTAAACTCAAATTGCTTAGTACAATAAGGTAAAGCAGATGCAATCTGTACCAAAATGACTACCATATCCACTCCAGCTAGAACATAAATCACTGGAGGAAATAAATTAAATCCGACAAGAAATATCGATGCGGCAAATATGAAAATGACGTATCCAAATGTAAACGCCCAGTTCAGGACAGTCTCTAAACCCTGCTTTCTCAAAGCAGAAAGCACAGCGCAAATCTTATACAGCTGAATAGATCCCTTCAAATTAAATTTACCGATTTCCCCGACTAAATACACCGTCTCTAATGACAACGATATAGTGAAGAAGCTAAGGCTGATTCCAAGGGCAAATATTTTTGAATGCTCCACGAGTGTTGGAAGAAACAAAAGAAGTGCAGGAACTGCCCAATACCATGTATAGATAATAGGTTCGATGGTTCCATCCGGGAAGACAGAAAGCAGAATTAAAGATATTGGATCGGCTGCTAAGTGAAAGGTGGGGTAGGCGTAGATAACGCCAATGATTATCATATATGGAGTCAGAGTAGCAATGACGGCAGATTGGCATGCAATTAGTCCAAGCTTCTCGAGTGGATTAACTTCCTGTTTCATTGACATTGAGATGCCCTTTAGTAGTAGCTTGAAGGAAGGCTTTGAATCACACTCGTGTACTTTAATCCTAAATGACTCCATAGCCTTGAGACTCTGAACCATTTGATTAGATGTGTACGCAATATTCCATCTCTCGGTAATTAAAACCCTGTCAAATATTATTGTTGCGAGAATCAGCAAATTTACTATTCCAGACAGTGCTGGGATAGCCAACGTGTGATTTTTCTTGAAATCGAGGTAACCAGCAAAACTGTATAGAACGATTGTGGGTACGAAAACGAGAAAGTGGTAGAAAAGGAGGAGAGCCAATTTTACTTTACAGGTTTCAATGTGGAATTTGCTAAAGAATTCGTTCCATCTCAATGGATAATGGGGACTAGGGCACGGTGCTTTTGTGAAAATTATGTTCTCTATCGTGAATGAATACAAAAGTAAGTTGGATGATAAACTCATGTTCAATATGGGAATTAGAGAAAATTTAGATGTGTTTTAACTTGCGAAAAATGCGGCTATTTTACACAGGGCTTAATCTGTATTTGACTTGACATTCCTTTTTGACGTAGATACGACTTCACCGGAAAAGTTTATTTAAATGTGTTTCGATTGATTTGAATTCAATTGTTTTAAAAAATAGTTTAACTACGTTTATTGCTTTAGCTTTTTTCAAGATTTAAATTACTGGACTGATATTCCAACAAAATATGATTGTAGTCGAATTGGCGGAAATGTCAAAAAACAATTTTGTCATTTAAAAGCCAATTTAGTTCATAAATTGCGCCCTATGGTTTCGACGGTATTTTATCAGCAACATATCAGTATAGTTATACGAATTGACTTTACAAACCATGAAATAACATAAGAGACCAGCTGTCTATTGGATTTTTTAAAAAGACTCCAGATATTATTCCAAATATCAAAATGATAATTTATCGGCAGTGATCAATATTACCTGTTTTCATTCCAAATTCAATTATAATAAATAGACCAGACTTACAAAATCGGTGCCAGAGCTAGATTTGTGATTATTTCATTATTTTATTACTTAAAGTTTCGTTCATATCTGCACATAATGAAAATACATGCCTACATACTTCATAAACTGATTACAAAAAGATTTAAACTAAACCTTGGGCAATTTTAGTTGATTCGACCGAACTTAGTGTAGAGATTAAAATTAAAATTACAAAAACTTAACAAAATAGTATGGAATAGCTGCATCCAATAAAGTATACTACATATTATCCACAATTTAAGCAATAAGTTTGAAGAAATTTGTTCATTTACATTTAATACAATAATTAAGGGTTTTTGAATAACTTTACGCTTGTGAATGAAATTTTTGCTCCTACTAAGAGATTTTTAGTGGAACCATTTTATTATGTAATGCTTGCACAAAAAATTACAATTTTTCAACTTCAATTTTGTACTGCTGTAGAAGAGCTGTAATGAAAAATCAATGACACTAAATTGGAGCAAATGTCAAAGGCTTTGTCTTGCTTCTTGAATGAATGGACTTCGATGATAGATGGACTACAGTAGTAATCATATGCCAACAAACGTACTTCGTACAAAAAGGAACGAAAAGACACCAACTTTGCATATCACAAATTCAAAAATCCGTTAGTAAGACTAATAAATGTTTCGAGTTATGAAAAATTTACGTAAGTTCATTTAATTTTTCTTCCGACAAGTAAGCAAGTCTCCATGGTTCTTTTCATTAAGGAGTCCAGGTATTCGGTTTTTGCATCTGCATCCAATCGCCGTATAGATCCATACTGGTAGCAAATAGGGATAAGTGCTGCAACTTCTTTCCTTAGCAATTTTTCCTTCCACGTTCCGTATTTAAACACTGTCTTCCGCTTCCACCTTAGCAGTAAACGTGTCGTAAATTCGAAATGATATGTGCTAATCGACAGAGCCAACACTACTGTTCCGATTGCCATAATCATGGCGATTATAAATCCACAGAAAACAGGTATTGGTAGTAGTCGGTGTCCTCCCATAAGTACTGCCGACGTTGCTAACATAACAGCAACAAATCCACAAGACAAGGCAATCACTGCTAGATTTGATATGCCTTTTGTGCAAATATTCATTAGAACTAAAAGGTTTTTATACATTAGTAATGCTCGTGGAAGGTTAATTTCTGAAATTCGCTGAGTTTCTTTCAAAAAAATGTTTATAAGAAATATGGCCCTTACTGACAATAAAGTTGCCAATCCGACTATTCTGGCAGATTCATTAATCAAAAGAAAGTAGTAAAATGCTGAAATAAATGTGTGAATATTGTCCCAATGACTTGCAGGGAATATCGATTTAAAAGTCAGAAAGATTGTGTCCATCTTAAGATCAAGACAAATTGTCGCATAAACATATGTAATTGAAACCACAAATGGTGACACAGTGAGGGACATGATCAACATGAAGAGGAGTAAATTTACTTTAAACTCTAAACTATTCCAATATGGGCTTATTTTAGTCGAAACTTCGATTAATTTTAGCTTTATTGCTTGGATGGAGAAATGGATGAAAGTTCCATAATGTGTGGCATTTGTGCCCGTAAGACGCCAAGATCTTGTGATTGCTTCAGTGTTCAAAAATGAAAAGTTTAGTTTGATATTTTTGCACAATATCTGTAATTGATTAGAGCTAAATACTATTTCTTCTCTGCTTTTGAGTTCTAAATGTGCTAATAATACTACGAGTATTAACCCTAAAAGTGTAATTAACGTAAATAACCAGTATGTGATAGTACATAAATTTCGTGACTTCCACAATCCGTAAAGTATTAAGAAAAGAGCTGCTGCCAAACTTATCAAACAGCAAATTGTTTGGTAGGCTACCAAAATAATGATAGTTTTGTAGGAGCGGTGTAAGGCAAACTTTCTTGATTTTTTGTCCCATTCAATAAAATGTTTGAAATATAAACCTCTCTCCCAGATTGTTTGTTGTAGATTAAGTATATTAGTAAACAAATTTGACGCCATCCTTTGGATAACTAAGTAATTTAGATTCAGCAAAACATAAGCCAACAAGTTAAACAGATTTAAACTTACGGATGAATAATGACTTTCTACTTGAGTTTACGGAAAGGTTTTTCAATCACCAATCACCCACACGAGTATCAAAACAAAATATATGACACGACATATTGGTTCTTCCCATAGGAGGTCATTTGCATACTCGTTCATTTAACTAGAATCATTACTTGGAAGGCTAACAAATCATTAAAATCATACTAAATTATGAAAGGCAAGGGCAAAACTTAAAAAAATATGATAAATTTGCAAGAGGAGTTTTTCAAATTATTGGCAAAATCGGTTTGATCCATCCATACCTATTATTATAGCCCTTTCGGCCTTAGAAATTACGTCGATACAATTTAAGCCTTCTAGAGTTTATTATTTCTGTGTGCATTATTAGTTAGGTCGTTCATATTTGGGGAAATGAATCAGTTTACGACGCCCAGTTATCGTATCCAGACCTTGATTCTGATCAGATTCTTTAAATAATTCATGCAGTAGCAGAGGATGTTATTCAAAAACATAAATACAAAATCGGATACAACGATACAAGATACAATGATGTAGTTGCTACTAATCAGTTTTTATTGCTTTATTAAAAACCTTTAACATCGGTAACCTAAATCAATCTAGTACTTGTAAGGAGCTTCGTCAGTGTCAGTGTTTGAAACATAATGTAACGGAATCTGGCATCGAAAGAGTCATTGTTACTTCACGCGACACTGACATTCTAGTTGATTTAACGAAAGAACACTCACCAAATCAGTAAGAGGCTTTGGGTTCGACTCCAGGAGAGGACAGGAACTTACCTATCAGATACGTCATACTGAAATCTTCTCAAAATCCAACATTTCAAAATATATTTATGAGAATGTCTCTCAAAGAAAATGACGCAAAATGTTTTGAAAAAGCAATTCACCACAACCAGTTTGCTTGCATTTAATGGGACGCGGACGCAGTGGCAACGTTTGTGGCCGGGCCTACAAGAATTTTAGTGACTGCTTGGGACGGACTCCCTTGGTAAAATCACAAGACACAAGTTCATTTATCTCAATCGAATTTGTTTTCAAGAAGGGGGTGGTATATAAAGTGAAATTCAATTCTGCTTTGATGTATGCTAGTGACGTGGGTTTGATACGAAAATGGATGGAAAAGGATTATGAGCTCATTCGCAGAAAAAAGTTTGCCTGGGAGCGAGCCATTAACCAGAGCAAAACACCCTATCCTGAAGAATTAAATGACATTCTTGGTCTGAAAAACCTCAGTGGAACATTGTGCGTTTTAATTGTTGGTCTTTTTGTAGAATTCATTGTATTTATGGCGAAAATAATCTACAAACTCGGTTTATAAACTATCTTTGGCGTATTTTAGTAGGGTTTATAGAAATTGGATGTCATGGGTAGTATTAACTGTATAGTCACGTTGTCCCGTGTATTTGAAATTGACTTTTACCATATTGATTTTTATCAAGAAAATGGAACGTTGCAGGGATATTTTTTATTATTTATTTGCGTTTGTAATATAAGTCGATAGCTACAAACCACTAAATGTTTTAAATTTCATTACGCAATCCTTGCAGCTCAGAGCCTTGTGCTAATGCTTTGGCCATGTACATTAAAAGCCCCCGCGGCCGAATCTATCTTTCGTTGGCAATAAGGCTCGGCTCATATATAGCGGGGCTGAAATGCCGGTCAATAAAATCAGAAAACTACAATTATTTTTTTAGATCAACTGTACTGCGTGATTCTCCTGAAAATTCTGTATAGGAAAAAAAATATTTTGGATCCATAAATTAAATATTCGCAATGTCTCGCCAAATTAAAGAAAGCTTCCCGAAAAGAGAGATTTCCTACTACGAAAATCAGGCAGGGAAGTGCAAATTAAAAACTGCGAAACACTTTGCAGAGGAGGGGTACACCAAAAACCAGGTATAAGGGGTAATTAGAAGAGTCGAATTATCTGGTCGTGTGGAGTTCAAGAAGATTCCTGGACCTCCAGCGGTGATTGGCGGCAAAAGAAATCCAAACAGGGTGAAATCTTACTTTCACCGACACCCATCTGCGTTTTGCTCTACTGCAGCGAAAGCCTTGAAGCTACCGATTTCCACTTTGGAGCGCATGAAGCTCAAAAAGTGTGGAATCAAAGGACACGTAAAGAAGACCGCCTCCAAGTATGTAAAGGACGAAGAAAAATGTGCCAAGTACGGGTGCCGAAAAGTGTACAAAAAAACTATGAGCAAAGTGCTCATCATGGATGATGAGACATACGTACCGTAGGGTCCCTCTGATGTACCAGTAACAAAATTTTTCCATACTTCCGACCCTGCTGAAGTAAATTACAAGGAAAAGGTCAAGCCAAAAGCAAAATTTGCGAAAAAATACTAGTCTGGCAATTCCATGATGAAAATTGTAATGTATCAGAACCATTCGTTTCCGAGGGTACTATCAACGGAAAAAAGTATCGGGAGGACTGCCTGAAGAGGCGATTACTACCATTAATCGATGCGCTTTATGATCGTAACGAAGTAACCTTCTGGCCTGACCTTGCATCTGCACATTATGCCTCCGACGGGACCAGGTACATAAGTAGTGAAAGTATCGAGTTTGTACCAAAATTGCGAAATCCTCCAAACGTACCACAAGCCCGTGGAATCTAAAGATTCTGGGCATTATGTAAAAGGGAGTAATCTTCTCGAAAGGATGCACCAAAAAATTTGCGAG
>JAHZMX010005615.1:0-27681 GCA_027743895.1 Seira musarum
CACAGACACACAGACGGACAGACAACCCAATCGAAATCAATACTCCGCTGATGACGTCAGCTACGTAATAACTACATACACAGTAATAGGTAGTGATTATGATTATGACAAGAGACGCTTGTATTATGGCCAATAAGATATTCAAACCAGAAAGCCATCATACGAGCGAGCGAGAGAAGAGGATGTTGCCGATAAAGTTTCAGCGACTACTACTCTCTGACTTCTCTCGCTTTCGTCACATATCGCACAAGAGCTCCATTGTTGGATTCAATTTAATGAAGACTTTAATGCACACGCATTCACCATAAATCTCATCTCGAGTGAAACACAAGATGTACTATAGTTAGAAGAGTTTAGACAGTTGTATGAAATTGCTATTCTTATTCGACTTTAAATATGTGATTAATGTATTTTTTCTTGCTCCCGTGGAGGGAGTTTTATTCTGAGTGACGAAACAAAAAATGAAGATGATATATTCAAGCAATACCTTCCTTCCGTCGCGTCTTCTTTTTAAGATATGCATGCATTCAGTCATCTAGTTTCCTCTTCGAGAAGGAGTATTACACTGCCCTAGTAATTGACCATGCTCTCATTTTACCTCGTCCAACAACTTCAAACAGTAAAAGTAGGATCGTGGATGTAGAAATAGTAACAATTGTCGAAATACGTAGTGTGCGCCTGTGTTTGGAGTTGTTGCATAAACTCAAAAAAAATCATAGAATTTCCATCTTTTGACTCATCCTTCCAATCTTTGCAGTAATCGTGAGCGAAGCACATCTTTAAAAAATGCTTTTATGGATTTGAATACTAAATGAATACTCAACTCAGCAATAAAATCCAGATTTAGAAAAACATCATTAGTCAAAATGGTGGAGCACTATGCCCACTACTTAAAATGAATTTGCGACGCGCTCCAAATGAGATTCACTCACCACGACTGCATAGAGTAATAGTAAATTATGCTGGGGGAATGACAACAGAGACAGAATTTTCTGCAAAGGGCACTCCATTCATCTGTAATAATTATTAATGACTTATTAAGCAACTTTTTGTGTGCAAAATTTGGCATATATTTTTTCTAAGGAATAAGTAAAAACAAGATACTTCTAAAGTCCACACTTTTTTCAGTTTCGACCTTTCCATTAATTCACAATTAAAATGGAATATTCTACGCAAATTGGCCTAAAGTATTTTAAGTTGGACTTAGGTCGAAGTAAATGAAGTCCTCAGACAATTTGTCTCATTTGAATAGGTACGTGTTTGAAATGATCGGGACGCGACGTCCTGATGGCCTCCAGGTCAGGTAAATTATTGCAACATCCGTCTTTAATTAGATAGCTCGTGTGTGTCTTGTTTCGCCGACAATAAGAATTGACTAACCCATCCATAAGTGGATTTGTTGATTGAAACTAATGCACTGTGCTTGTTTCGTTGTCGAGTGCGGAATGCTAAAAAATGCAAACAGGATTAGTTAAGCAGGCGTATAAAATGGAAGGAGGGTGAATCGCATTGGAAGTGGAAATTGACTGGTGTTCTTCCACAGACGACATTCGACAATCAAAGCAATAATAATGTCAACATAAAATGGTTCAATTATGATATTAGAGGGTCCTAAAAATAAGGAATACAGCAAATATGAAGGCATTCCAATGCTACGTCGTTGGTCTCCTTCCATTTAAAGATATTTTTGAGCGTCGATTTATGATTGTATTTGAAAAGTGATTCTTTCATTGATTCCCTGTTGATTCACTTGTCTCCGTAAAATATGAGGAAAGGCATTGTTTACGCGATTGTGGTTGTATGGTTCTTTGTCGTAATTTATACCTCTGTACTCTGTGCATGTCTGTAAAAAGCAAGAAGTGATGAGCAATATTTCAATTCAATCACTGATTAAACAACGAAAGGGATTTCGTACTGAGCCAGTCATTCATATTATTATGGAAAATGAAGTATGAAACGCTAAGTAACCTTGGCATTTATCAACCAAAGCGATGCGTATTTATTATTTTATTACGTTTTCTGCTTATTACAATCGATTCAAACTTCTAAACATTGTGCATAATATCAATGCATAGTAGGCTTAAATACTTCATGAGAGGCACTTTCATGAATTGAATCATGATCTCACCATCTTCTCTTCGATCTGCGCATTCGCAAGTACGGTTCGGTTTGGCTTAGCTTGACAAAAAAAGCCAGCGCACGCAGAAGAATTGCTAAAAATAATTTGGCTGTACAAAAGTATCGTGCGAAATGTTTGGTCTTCTGACACTGCTGAAGCAGGAGTGGAGTGGAAGGGATTGAGAGTTGATCTTGTAAACTTCAAATGAGACGGATGAACGAAAGTAAGAGTATGGTATGGTGACTCCATTTGCTGCCAAAACTACTGATTACGATTATTATTTGATTGCAATCGTATCAAATTGGTATTTGAAGGTTTGTTGCTGCTATTGATTCGGCGGAGCCTGCAAGGTTCTCCCTATCGCTTTATCATCGCCACCACTGTCATCATTTAGGATAGTCCTATTTTTCAAAAGCATTTTTGTATTGTGTGATCCAAGCTTACAGGGGTGTTTCTGAAGGTAGCTAAATATTGCCATAAGGTTGACGTTTTAATGTTCTGCCATTGCCACGACGACCAAGTTTGTTTTGGGAAGAGCTACAATCATTCTAGATTAATAAAACATGGAAGTGCATGGAAGTACACGACGCGACACCAGCTAGGAATTGCTACATGTTTTGTACCCAAACACCTTTGATGTTACCTCGATGCAACTTTGAAGTTTTATTTAACATTTTTTAAGAAAACTTATTTTTCTTTTGCGATCAATGTTCGTGGTAACGATAAAGCGAAGATCCAAAAAAAATCAAAATCCATAAATCCATAACGGAACGAAGTATTTATGAATGGGTATATAAATAGGTTGTAATTACTCCAAAGTTCACTTCTCCTCATCAATAACGATCAATCTGTCTATCTCAGGTGAAGTCTCATGATTACAAAGTCGAGGGGCAGGTAGAGAACATATTTATTATTATCAAACGTGAAAGATTGGTATCAAAGTCAGGAATTCCTCTGTGTGAGAAAGTCATCTAGAAAGAACACAATGCAATCATCAATGTAGCTTGTCGACAGACAGGGCTCATAAAGAAAGAAATTTAACGAAGGTCAAACAAATAAGATTAATGTTACTCGGATAAAAACGATGACAATTTTACTCTCAACTTTATTGCTCTCGGGCGCACGCCAAAGGATGACTTGATTCAGATTCATTCTGACAATTATGTAGTGACAGGATATGGATTGTGACGTCAAAAGACTGTTACCCTTAAATGTTTTCTTGAAGAGACTCGAGTCGTTACATGAGTTAGTGGACATTTTTATTTAATTTGTGTAAAACAATATGCTTGTACTATTCATGTGTATCATTTATTGCGACTCAAGGCGCAAAGGTCATACTTAGAAGGAAAGGGTAACACCCATCTGACCAGAGTATCATTAAATTTATAAGAAGGTATGCATATCTACTCCGCATTTTATGATAGATAAGTAAAATGAGGTTTTCGCAAAATTGTCTAAATGCTGCGCCCAAAGAGTTTTCCATTAAAAGCACAATCAAATCATTTTTCTGTCTGTCACTATTTCAATTTGTGGAAGTATATTCCTCTCTTGTGTCATCTACACATAATCCAATTAAATTGACATAATTTCCTTAAAAAAATTGACAAGTCGGAAGTTGCATTCATCCAATGATCTATTTTTTTTGCTGGGAAATATATTGGCCCTTGTTTTTGAAATGATGATGACAGAGATTAACAACACCCAATCATAACATTTGTCACATAGACAGCAACAGTAAAGTTGGCAGGTATGCCTTATGACACCAAGTGAAAAA
Organism: Seira musarum; assembly: GCA_027743895.1. Lineage (NCBI taxonomy): Eukaryota > Metazoa > Arthropoda > Collembola > Entomobryomorpha > Entomobryidae > Seira > Seira musarum. Next base: position 3,894 of record JAHZMX010005615.1, read on the forward strand.
AATTGTGATGCATACAATCTACTTGCAAGTAGAGTAAGTAAAATGTTCGGAAGACTTTGAATATCATGGTCAAGGTTGTTCTCCAAGATAATGAATTCGCAAGCCATAGAATTCGTACAAATAACAAATCTATTAATCGACTTTCACTGTAGCCGTAATAAATTAAAAAGTAGTCAAAGTGTCAATGTTTTGATAGCTTGATAGACTGATTCACAACGTGGTGTACGAACGCGAAGTAAAGCTTTATATATCATAAATATGGCAGTTTGCGACGGGTGTTGAAGGTAAAGATTAGGGACATTCAGAAAAATTGAAGTCCAGTGAGTGAGGTTGGTGCATGCAATAAAATAAAAAGAATAGATAATATACATAATAATAAATACTATATCTACTAAAAAAGATTCTGATCAAGTGTCAAGCTGTTGCTTCATTTTATAATTTCTATTATCGTTTCAAGACATCGGGCTACGCTCATCATAACGTTGTGGTTGAGCTTATGCAAAACAATTGAATCAATGACCCTCATTGCGTATCATTATTTCAGAGGAAATAAAAGTCTTTGATAAATGAAGTTGAGTCGATTTATTTATTAAATCATATATGACACAAAAATAAATCTACTTATGTATATGTAGATCAAAAGAAGGGCACATTTCTTTAGAAATCAAAGACAATGTGCAAGTAATCTGTAATAATGAACAAAATGGAAATTCCTTCTGAAGATAAATACATGCAAAAATGAATTTATTTAATCTCGTATCATTTTAATAGTAAACTTTTATTTTTCTGAAAATACATATTGTTTTGTTGAGATTTTGAGATTTGGTGAGAATGGCAATTATTCGATGTGATATTCAACCAACAAGTGTTTTTGTGACAAGTATATTGGGTTACTGATTTTCATCAATAAATGATGCCTGAAACAGTAATAAATTTTTAAAAAATGAATGCACTTCTTATCATATATACAAGTAAATTGCCTTATAAATTGTTTTCATGGTCATACAAAAGCGATGGTCTAGGTTATTATAAGTTACGGTAGTAGCTCGTTTTGAAAAGGGCAACGTAGGACATCATACCAAATTCATGACATGTTCTTTTTGTCATTCAATAATACTAATTTGGAGGAAGACACTTCTACATTCATACATTCTCTTCTTCTTCCACTGCATTGTCACAGTCAAATTAATTTCTGCTCTAATATAACATTTTGTCGACTTAGATTCCACTTCAATTCAAACTGATTGATTATATTCATGAGTATATATATATAAATATGTAGTACTGCACTGCAACAGGTATGCACTTACTTCATGTACCTACTTAAATATGTTATGAAAGTAAAATAATAATGTGAAGGAGCAACGATCAACAACGCAACGTCAAAGAAGATGAATAAGCAGAAAACATCTTCCTTCCCTTTTTGGCATCTTCACATTGCATCTTTTTTAAAACTCAAAAGCTGTGATCATGATAACTGCAAATGTGGCGTCATTTTCCATTCTGCAATCTCAGATCATTCCCCATTTATTTTACGATTCATTTATGTACGTTCAAAATTTTGATTGTATCGTTATACTTATCCATTGCTTTAAATATGATAGAACGAATGATGTGCATTTTATTGGATTCGGATCTTCATTAAACAAAATTGTGGTTCAACATAACAATCTTTGCGGTTCATCTTTTTTTCATTTGTAATTATGCAAAAATAATAAAAACATCTTTAAGAATCTCATTCTTTTCTAAATGCAAATGCATGGGTAGCCAACTACTCAATCACAGTATTGGACTGTATACAAGATTTTGAATTATGAAAAATTGCATCTTCATCTCATTAACACATCTTCAGCTTTCAATCTTTTTAGTGATTCTTGTAGCATGTGAAATTGTGTGAACATAAGAAGGGAAATGGCTAATAGCAGTTCTATGTTCGATTATCACATTTTACTAACCCTTAGGGTGCGGAAGGTCTTATTAGTACAATAAATTAAAGCTGTACAAAACATCGTACAGGGTGGGGGATGATCTAGTACATACCACGGTTTCGGTTTACCTTGTGCCATTTTCTAGTTTCTTAATAAAAACTACTTTCTTGAAAACAAAACGAAAACCCATTTATCCATAATTAAGTAATTCGATGAACAGTGACTTGCCATTCAAATTCAAAATTTGCATAATTATTATGAGCCGAAATTAATATTAACCTATTGTGCAGTATCAATGTTATGCCACAAAAATAGCATGGGATCAACATCCCAACGCCAAATATTTCTGTTACGCACAAAACAGCAATAACAAGTTTGTAATTCGCAATACATCAATTCACGACAATGTAATTATTGAAACAATTTGATTTTCATGTGCAGCGTGTTGGAGAAAAAAGTATCGTGTATCGAGTATCTAGCTAGCAATTTACCTACTCATTTCGAAAAAAAATAATGTTAGGTATATTTACTTAATTCAATAAGTACAAACAACAATTTATTTTTTTCTGAATTTATGACATATGTGGTCGTCATGTCAAGATATTATGAAGTAACCTCTGAAAAAAGTCAGAAACTTCCATTGGCTTTGCATGTAAAGTAGCAGAAAGACATCGAATTGTGGGATTGCTTGCTTTAGCACATAACGAGTAACTTTAGCTAATTTTTATATGAGGATTTAATTTTAATTGTTTTTATGGAACACAACGACTTATAAATTATTTACATGCAAGCCAAAAGATGTATCCTTTACATGGATTTACCAATTTTATAAAAATACATATTACAGCTTAACTTTTTGCTTCTTCAAATCTCGATTGCCTCACAAGTTTAATGAATTTTGGTTGATGGGGAAGATTTGCATTGTGAACTTTGTGTCAAGCCATCACATTTTACCATTGCCAAATGAGAAATAGAAGAGCTGCGTAGCCCATAATTTTCGATTCTAGAGCTCGTTATGCTACTGCTACGTAGTTCAGGGCCTGATCATGGCAAACGACCAGAGCGGAAATTAACCGGAACGACATTTTTGAGCCCACACCAAAGGGTACACAGAGACCAGAGAATTAGTGATGCGATGAGCTAGCATTCACATGACTCATTTAAGTGAGTTCAACAATGAGTAATTAAAAAAAGAATCATCACGTAAAATGCATAAAATACATATTCATTAGTGAAAGGTGAACTGCAGAGTCATCATTGAGCACATAATTTAAGGCAATAAAGACCAGACAGACCAGACCACCAACGTAACCTTCATAATTTCCAACTTGTCGTGATGCAACTGATTGGAATAATAAAGCTTTGCATTAAATAAATATCTCATTTAAATGTAATATTCGTATTAAGAGGTGGTGGAACGCGTGCGGTATAGTAACTTTTTCATTAAAAAACAGAACCTTGACAAGTGGTAAAATGAATATGTAACAGTTGTACTCATAAAATTTAAGAACAAGATTCAGCATTGCTATTTTTGGATCACCCACGACAAAATGATTAAAATATATATAAAATGATTTGATATTTTAGATAATGTTATTCCAATTGCTACTATGCCTAGCAAGTATTGCTCCACCAAACACTGCCAAATTCGTTGGGAATGTGAACGACGATGATGGGGGAACGATAACTATTCTTGATATACAAGATGACAACAAAACGCAATATTTGAACCAAAACTTTGAGCAAGGTATCCACTTTTTAAAGAGAAGAATTAGGTGAAGCAGATTCGTTTTACACTAACTAATAATTTTCAGGAAACTACAATTATGGTTACGATATAAAACCATCGGGGCCCGTTGGACAGTTCCATCATGAAAACAAATCTCCTCAGGATGTTGTATACGGTTGTTATGGTTTCGAGGGTCCAGACAACAAAAATTACATGACATTTTATGTATCGGACGCATGGGGATTTCGTCCGGTTAGACAGGAACAGGATATTGAAATCTTTTATCCTGCCGACAACCCAGCAGGAACTGGCCATCACAATGGGAAAATGACTCGTTGGGCTGATCTTGTATTCCCGGATATGTGTGCTCACTTTGCTGAGCGTATTGCATCCAGTACAAATGTTGTGACAAAGACGCCCCAGCAATTAGCTTCACCTCCACCATCAATTGTCACCAAACTCCAGGTATGCATCTGTATTTGTATAACATTATTTATCGTGTATGTAAGTTGATGGATCTTGGTTTAAATGCTTTCTTATTTCACATATTTTAGTCAGCGGTTACTCCTGTCACCCCATTTCCAGGTTTGAGTCAAACATCATCGCTGACAACGTCCTCAGTTCCTTCGAGTATTCATTTCAACTTCACATTTTTACATTTCATTCATATTTTCCCCTAAATTGAAAAGCTACATAAAAGTAACTCCGTTTGCAGGCTCTTTTGATGTAATCCAATTCAACACTCCCTCAGGAAGTTCCGGAAATCCATTTTCACGTCTTACGTCCGCAGGTCCAGAGGAAACATCAAGACTACCGGACACTGCACTTAACCGGGAAACACAACCATCACAATCCCAACAGCCTCAAAATACTCATTCTGTGTTTGATAAGGTGACAAATAACCGATTTAGTACTGTAACCACCACTACTACTACAGCAGAACCCTCTGCCATCAGGAACAGTGGTATCGTGTCAACCTCTTCCCCAGTCGTTTCCAACACTCAGTTTTCAAACAATGGTCCAATTACCCCAGGCACGGGGGTTCCACCTCGTTTTAGTAGACCCATTCCGAACAACCCTTCAGGTACTTCAAGTCAACCAACTCAAACCAGAGGGAAATCGACACTAGCAGGGCCTACGGGGAGCAGCAATCGAAATACTGCTTTCACTCAATTCCCTAATACTGTTCCTCCCAATGGACCAGTTGGACAAAGTGGTGCAACACCTGCTAATTCAGTGCTTCCTTCATTCAGCCGAAAGCCTAGCGATAGCTCAGACACAGAAACCTTTATTCCCAGCACTCCAGTCAGTTCAAATACCCGTTTTTCCACTGACAACCGACAACAAACTCCTCAAGTTGAGAGAAATCCTAACTCCAGAATTACCACTACAACTAGTTCGTTGACTTCCCCTGGTCAAAGCACTAGCATTGGACGACATTCTGAAGCATCTCGGTCAACTGGAAACACAAATTTCAGGGGTACAACTGGGCCAGCAGGTAGTCCAACTACTGGACTTGGTCAAACCACTAGATCTCAAGGTTCTACATCCTTCGGTGGAAGTACAAATTTCAAATCCACAAGTCGACCCCAAGAGGCTCCAACCGGCTCAGGCCAAACGACTAACACTGTTCGCCCACATGGCTCTACATCCTTTGGTGGAACGGGAACATCTAATTTCAGGTCAACGTTGAGACCTCAGACCCACGAAACCAGCAACAATATTCCTACTGGGCCCGAACAGTTTGCTACAGGAACTGAACGACCGAGTGCCTCAACTCCATTTGCTGGAACAGGAACCTCTAATTTTAGAACATCTAGACCACTTGGTCCAGCAGCAAGCATTCCATCGACGGGACCTGGCCGCCAAACCACTGGAATCACACGACAGCCACAAACACCTCCTTTGCTGACCGGAAGTAGCAATCTTAGTAGAACAACGGCACAGGGATCTAATCAAGTTGGAACTGGACAAACCCAAGCAATTCCTACTTCGGCTGGTAGAAATCCTACTCCATTCACCAATTCAAGAGACCATTCATTTGAGTCCTCGCGTACTACCTCGTCGGGACCAGCAAGGAATCCATACAACAATGGACCAAGTGATGAGGATGACAATAACGTAAATACCGTTCCTCACAGAAACGTCAATCCAACTGGAAGCAGCCAGGGTGGATTTGCTAGCTCTCCATATACTAGTTCACCACCAAACACCATTGGATCAGGGAGTAGGGCACCTCCAACAACCAGTATCCCAAATTCAATTGCCGCAGGTAAAATGCTGACTAAAACTGACTGACTGGGAAAGCAATTTACACACACGACATTTTAGCAGAGTTCTCCTACGCTTTACGTTGAGAATGGGCATAAATATTATTGCACCGTTACAATAGGAGAAAATCAAAATATTTCAACGCACATGTATGACTTAAGACACGGACGCACGTCATATTATCAGAATAAATTTATGAAATATATATGGAAGAATGACGATGCAATAATGCCGTAATTTTTAATTAATTCTGTTAACTTCAGGACGAGGAACGGGTGCTACTGACATTGCTGGTGTTACTGGAAGCACACTCTCTGGTAACAGCAGAGCGAATGCAAACATTCCATCAACAACATCTCCGTTTTCTAGACCTGGATTTGTAAATAATCCTAGTACTCTTCAGCCAAGTAGTACTAACAGAAACGCAATCCCTACTACCAACAGAAGGCCCTCCGTAACAGATAGCACTAAGAGCACTGATAGATTTACCCACGGTACCGGAACTCCCGCGGTACCTCAGGAACCCGATGAAGGTACAATACGTCTAAAGTACATTTAAATCATGAATAGAGAATTATGCATTCTTACAATAAAAAACATTCATTTTTCACTTTTTAAAACAAAGATACATTAGTAAGCACTCGTCAACCTTCATTCGGTTCAGGAAGCACAATCGGCAACACTCCCACTCCTTTCAATCAAGGTATGTATATGCAAATTCGGAATGAAAGATGACATTTTTGTAAATGCACAGAAGCTCTGAGTACTATTTCGCTTGTGTTGTCATATCTTGTTCAGGTATTACAACTCAAAGCGACAGACAAACCACCTCTTCCAAACCAACAACGACTCAACCAGCCTTTGGCGCTCGAAGACCAACGGCAACAACACATTCGGCACCCACGAGCAGACTGCCAGCAATAAGTCCTTTGAAAAATACAACCTCAGCTGGAAACCGTAATCAGGAGGAATCATTCTGCGAAACTCAATGCAGCTCATGCAAGACAAACTCTAACACAGTTCGTGATGAAGATTTCTCTCAAATTCCTGGAGCAATTTTAGCAAACATTCCTGTCATATTCTATCCAGACTGCAGTGGTAACGCTTACAGCCGACCAGCTATTGTACCTTTTTGTCCCTCACAAAAATCTCAATGCGGTGAGACATTATCGATGAAATTCCCAGATGCCAACAACTTCATCGTTGGTAATGCTCCAGTAGCAAGAAATGCCTTTGTCTTTGATGAGTCCTCGAGGACCTCTCGCAAAGTGCGAAGAGGACGCCAACCAAGATCGATATAAAATTATAGATAAATTATTTTATCGTTTTTTAGATTTCAATTTTAAATTCATTGAAGTAGGTTAGAGTAATTATTATAGTTTTTTTTACGTGCTTACAGTTGAGGAATACTAGAATCTTTGTAATGAGAACTGATTATGATTACTTTTAAAAATTATTTTGATCCGATCTTACACAGATATTTGCCATATACTTAAAATTAATGCAAGTCTTTAGTGAAGAGTTTTCTTTCATCAGCTTTTTGAGAATGCACGTATGAATCATAGGTTTATGTTTCTTTTTTTTCTGGTCTCCAATCAAACTTTTGTATTTATATTTATATCAAATGTAGTGCTATTATGTGCGTACCTGTATTTTTTTCAAAAACATTTATGGTCGATAACTCTGGATATGATTGCGTAAAAAGTTGTGTTGATTACGATATGACGGTTTTAACCGTACAATATAATTAATGAAATGATTTGCGAGCGTGTGTTAAAAATAAGTAGCGGACATGGACTACTATATTACTGTACCAAAATGCCGACTCGGACAAACAACGTTTTGACTTCTCAGTAATTGAATTTGTGATTGTCATCAAACAAAGGACAATTTACATATGTATTTCAAGCTTTTTTTAATTTGATTTACTGCTCCTCTTGAGATTATTAGACTTACTTTGTCCTTTGCAATAATTATGTATGAATCATGTTTTGATCTTAATATGAATTACTTATAATAATTGAAGGTATCAATTAAAGGTCATATAAATAGTTTCTCATTGTGCGCGGGTTTAGTTGCAACAGCGGATTTTGTTGAGCGGTTTCTCTGCACCACTGTTTCTTCACATCAGCATATGCATTATATTTTGTTTTTTCAACGATACCACCGAGTATGCCTTAAGGAAACGTGCCATCTTTTAAAGTCTCCTCAAAACAACCAATCTTACTTCAATTACGATTACTGGTATTTGGATTCTTAGACGAGCACACGTGCTTTTCAGAAGGGATTAATTTGTGGCACAATGACACTTTCTTCCTGTCGCACTTGAAAAGGCTCGATTTGGAAAAGTAGCATGTGGCATGCACGCATCTTAAGATTTCCAGAACATCTGCCGCTGCTGCGGCTACTGCTACAAAGTTCTTTTTTTCGGAGCAAGGCCAAGTCCATCATAGGAGTACTTAAAAGATCTCGAGGAGAAGAAAATATGGTTTTGGTTTACTCCTTTTTATGATTATCCAGACCGTCAGTCCCTTTACATAAAATTGGGTGACGATGGAAGGCAGATGTTCTTTCATCTCCAGGTTCAATTCAACATGTTTTTGTTACGAAGCAGATTAGATGATGTCGGTCGATTGTAAGTGTTGATGATGGCGACCATTGTTTTTTTACTGGAGTGATGTGATGCAATAATTGATGTTCGTGCCAAGCCATAGCACAAATTGGTCATATATCATGCCGAATATCCCGGCATGGTCTCTAAAAAGTTCAACATCAACAACCACCTCCTCCTTTGTTGACTTCTACACTTTGCATCTAGGCTCCAATGCAATGAAATAATGAAATTACATATAAATCTTTCTAACACGAAGTCAGTAGTGTCCATTCTACTCCAGTATTTTTTGACAACCAATTTTATAATCATCTTTAAACACTGTATAATCATAATCGAAGGAGCCGTCAATTGATAAAGGAGGAGAGAAATACCGGTAACAATAAGAAAAACCATTGCATGCAGTTCAGGTTCAATAAGATTAAAAAGGACCAGGATTTATCATGTGGCGTGGGCAATGGACATTGGTATGAGCATGCGTCAAAGATTTCTTTCTTACAAGAATAAAAAAAATGCTTGCATCTTTGAGTCGGACATCTGCTCATATAAAATGAAAATAACCCAACTTCACTTAAGAACATCCTAAACGATTCTCTCCTTACTTGAGAATTATCATTAGAGAAAGAAAAAATATATATGATCAGTGGTGGATAAATACATGTGCATGGGTACATGATTTTTTGTTTAAAAAATAGATTTGTATAATTTCATTAAGCGCACTTTCGATATTGAAAACAATATATAAGTAGTTTAAAACCGCTACTCTGGAAAACGATTTCTAGTACACGAATTCAAAAGAAACAGACATTTATAGGTGTAAGTCATCTATCATTAATTAGGAAGTCGTTAAATTTACCAATGGTGTGGTGCGTCTTTCGAAAAATCTGGATTTTCTATTCAGTCGCACTCAAACCATGTTACATATGTCTACCTGCAACTAGTCGATTTTAAAAGTACATTTACATATTTTTATTTACTTATATGTAAATACGAATTAAGCTTTTCTCCTTGTTCTGACTGGTGCACATACTACAGTAATAATGGCTAAACTTGCTTCGGTTCCTTTCAGGTACATATGGAGAAAAAACGTTTTCAGAGTTTGTAACCTTGCAATACAACTTGTTTCAAATCTACGTTAGTACACATTATAGTGCATTGATTCCTTTCGATACGATGTACTTACTTAAAAGGCTCCTTTTTTCTTCGGAGTAACCTTAGCCGGTGGCATTCTATCTACTTTATTTCTACGCGATCAACATCAAATATTTTCTGGGCCTGCCTGGCAGATGTTCATTCAACTTGAATGAAAATGAAAAGGTGCAAAGAGGACTCCAGACCTTTTTTTCCTGATTGTTGATTCTCCTCATTCTATTGTGCATCATTTTTTTCCTCATTCTTATTCGTCTTTCAAAATTTGGAATAACAACCACGGCCAGAAGGGATGAATAGGATTTTTCTCGGAAGAGGCCCTAAATGCGTTACTAACATGTTTACATACATTCAATACTCCTTTCAATACGCAAGTTTTTACGATCAGGTCAGAACAGACCACACATTCTTTTGACGAGGAGGAAGGAATTTCGCTCTACCATCCAATCCATTTTATTGAGCTCGATGAATGACAAGTTAAGTTTGCGTTTGTTGAACTGATTGTGCAACTTTTTTTCCTGGAGAAGAACGTGGTCTTTTTACATGACATTTGAATTGCACAACTACAAAAACGACATTAACGAAACAGCATTCCATTTATCTGGCAATTTAAGAAAACCAGTGAAGGATTTTTCACTTTAGTTTTTCAATTCTTGCACATTTTAAAAAATAACTAGAATTAGTATTAGGTATTACAACTCAATGCAATAAAAAAAATTTCTTTATGAATGAATGGCGGAATATCATCTTCAGATTGTTGTAGTTGTGACCAGTATCACATCTCCTAATTTTCCAAATACATATGAACTGAGGTTTATCCACTCTCGCGAGGAGTTGTTATTCTCCAGACACATTTCTGAGGCATGAAAGGAGGCTTTATGTTTAGCACGGATTTTGTCATGCCTCAATCTCGATTATTCATTTTTCTCTGTCATTATAGATCATCCTCATTATACCATTATTATATGGATACATTCCGATAGAAACTAACAATTCCCAAAATACACTTTGTAAATATTTTCTTCGAATGCACATTTTCTTCGTATTTGGTAATAAATACAATCTGAGATATTTAAGTATCTTCTTAGCTTGGTCGGGACTCAGTGTCATTAGGTTATCATAATCAACCCATATATCAGTTCATATAAAATAAAGCTGTTAAATTAAAACAGTTTGTGAATATGCAGGTGAAAATAAGAAAAAAATATCAGAGATGTGCAGAATTTTGTACAAGTGCTATCGATGGAAGCAAGCTTATGTTATTATCTCTCATCGATCAAGATTTGTTTGCAGTTTTATATTTTATAAAACGCTTTGTGTAAATGTCATTGCGAAACTAAAGTTCCACAAAGATAAATTAGTGAAATGCACAGATACGGACGCACACATCGAACTGAATTGTTCATTGAAAGGATTCGGACACATAATAATAATAGGCTCGTTTAGAATTGGATTCAACTGGACCATCACTTTTATACAAGACTTGTTTCTTTCGAGAAAAGTACCATTAGTTTTCGCAGAATTGAATTTGATAGAGACGAAAAGCAAACTGGAGGAAGAAAAACTTCATATATACCCTTTCCTGATTTTGCAAACTCAAAAGAATGGGGGAATGCATATAAGAATAAGCACACATTTGTGCGTTTCAGAAGAAGAAGCATGTCAGTCAGTCAGATTTTATTTTGATGAGGATGTGAAGCATTTACGCAACAGGTATATATGTAATATGATATGATTACTGTAGCTATTTCAGATTACCCTTCTTTAATTTTTGGTGCCCCATATTTATATTTTTGCATGTTTTCATTTCGCATGTTCCAAAAGACTGACTCTTTGAGAGATAAATATAGCAATTACGCAGCCAAGAAAAAATATATTGTGATTGTGAGTGTGATGGTAAGAAAGTAACACAGCTCAATTTTATTTTTGCAAGGGTAGTTTGAATGGAATGGAATATGAGAAGCATAATATTGTTGTCAGATCAGACTGCAAAGCTTTTTTTGTTGAATTTTTTATGGATTTGAATACGCGCTATGTCGGACCGATTTCGTGTATGTGTTTCCGTCCTTGCCCATTCTCGATCGTAAACAAAAAAATTAAATAAATTTTACAATTCTCAAATACCATTCGTTTCCCTTTTCCTGCGGTGGGTTCTCCGATTTCTTTCCTTGATTGGAATAGAAAATAACCAAGCCTTTTTAACGACAAGGATAGTGCGTATAAAACAGGAAGCTGGGATCATTTGACGAATTGCTTATCTGAGGACGAAAGAGCAAATAATTTTCCATTTACACGCTTCTGGTCTCCATCCTCGTTTCCCTCACTTTAAAAAGAAATGCTCTCCTAATTTTTATGTGGTACATACTTACACACCGAGTTATGAACGTGCTAGTGTTATTATTAAGACGACCGATTTTCAACCTTTTTGTCAAAGGCAAGGAAAAGGCTATGAAACCCAGCCGTACAACAATAATGACGATGATCCGGTGGGGTCGATGTTAAAGCTTTCAGTTTCACTTCTTCTTCAGTCAGGGGGAGAAGATCATCATGATCATCATGACAAAATTGTTTTCTTTTTCGTAGTTCGAGTTCAGTTTGAACATCTGCCATTTGTTGCTGACGATGAAAGATGGAAGACGAGAACGAGCCAACTCTGGAATCCTATTTATTCATCTCATTTTGAAAGAGAACTTACTTTTAGAGGTTATTCTTGTTATGCAACCAAAATAAGGAAGACTAGGATTCATCCATCCCTTCTGGCATGGCCTATTTTGAACAATTTTTAAAAATTTATATTTCAAAGGGATCAATGTAATGTAGTTCATCCAAGGATCAGATGCCTTGCCATTTACAGTTGAAGAAGGCTGGATTCAAGTTTTTGAGGAAGCATTTGGTCAATAGAAACTGGATAACAGGGTTTTTTAAAGATCTCCGAGGTCGAATGAGATCGACATAGCTAAATTACCCTCATGTCGGGCTTAAAACTTCATCTTATGCAATTACCCCACATTTATGCTACTAGCTGAGCCTTCATGCTACTTTCTGTGGTGTCAAGATACGTTCGTCATGGATTTGTGGTTGTAATAGAAAATTTAATCGCCCGAACCTTGATATAGTGGACAAAATTTCCTGAATAGGTCTAGAATCCCCATAATAATGCCAATAATTAGCAGAGAATAATATTCATCAAATTTCCATAATAGTGCGAATGACGCCTTTTATCCTAGTAATTTTAAACTTCAAATCAAAAACGCAAAAAAAAATTTGCTTATTGGAAAATTGAAAATTAGTACCATGTAAAATTCAAAGAACTACAAAGAAAACCTACGGATTACAGATGAATCCCGAAAAAATAAAAATTATATTGCTTTTTAATGAAACCTGAAATATGTAATTGAATTAGAATGCATCATTAAGAAATCGGTCAAATAACAAAATTATAGATTCTACGCAAATTTTGCAGAATATTTTGCTAGGCTTGAAAGCTTTAGGTTAAACTTCAGATAACTTGTCCAGAAAGGTTATTTTAAGTAGACAGTCCAGCCCAGGCACATGATTTTCTCTGGAAATTCACTGTAAGTCCTACAGATATGAACAAATATCTATATCATCCACTGCAAATGTATTAAGGTTAAGAAGGCAGACATGGATTAAATGATCGTAAAACCTGCCTGTTGCAATATGAGTTGGAGTTGTCAACCACAAAAGCCATGTGGAAGTGAACTGGACTGGATAGGGGGGAAATACTGGAAAGCCAGCTGAATCTTTCTGGTCCTGTGGCTATTTGAAAAGGAGTTGAAGTTGAAATAAAAAATTTCCTCCGCCGACTGACATGATCCCTGCATGTAAACGCAATAATCAACAAACGACGAAAGATGAGATATGAAATTTAAATTTGAACAAGAAGAAATCCCTATAAAGGCCTAACTAGATATGAAGAAGTAAGAGAAAAATAAATAGCGATTGTGATAGTGGGTAACGAGTAGCGACCCTTTTTTCTTTAATGCAACAATTTCATAGAAAAAAAGACGTTTCCCTTTTTTTACATGCAACACAAAAAATCTTTTTTCTCTGTGGACCGACCATAATAAAAACGATGATGAAGGCATATAGGCAGATGGTCTGCACATTTTCCTTCAGAACGGTTTTTTGGAAGAAGAGAGGGATGTGGATGCTTGCACTTATGTGTGCATTAAAAAGAGTAACGGAGATGAACACAAAATGTATTGGATTTTGTATGAGGTTTATATTACTCTAAAGGTTCTAAGGCTCATCATCTCATCGTCATCATCATCGTTCACTGAATTTTCTGTATAATTGCGACCGTCTTGCAGGGAAACAGCTCACTGGTCTCCGAGAGTCCGAGCAAGAAGGATCTCAGAATATCTCTCTGTGAAATACACTGAAAAATTTTCATTTTTCCAGACCATCTGGCCTTATTTCGTTTCTGGAGAAGGATTTTCATTTTTCGTGTCAGTTGTTCACAGTTCAAGATTTCACTAATCATAAATACGTACATAGTTGCAGGCGTAGACTTCAAGCTGGATTAAATTGAAAATAAGTTGAAGTTTTGCATTTTCCTTTGGAGAAAAAAAAGTTCACATGCAACAAAAAAAGGCTTGCAACTTGTTGCTCATCACTTTTTGGAATAAATTTCACGTGAGAAGAGCTAGAGTGATTAAGTTTATATATATATATAAATATATATGCATGTGTGTGTCATCGTCTTTCTTCGAGGAGGGATTGTTGTTTTTGTAGATTCCGTGACTTGACATGCAAAACGAAAAGTTGGTTTGCTACAGTAGGTTATTGTAATTGTGTGCAAAAATATTTCTTCGAGAATAAAATATTGAAGTGAGATGTATGCAATCACGAGAAAAAAGGACTAAATATTTTTTTTGGAGTTTCAATGGACAAGGAAAAGACAATACATATTCTCCAGTGTTATTCAGTTCAGTGCAATTTGAAATGAATTTTATGATAAAGTAAAAAGTTTTCGGGCGTTGAAAATAAAAAAAGGAAGGGAAGTTTCCCACGTTGAATTGGATTTGGATTGGGACAAAAAAGGTGAGCTTGAGAAAGAAAGACTACTACTGCTTTGTTCATTCTTGGGTTGCATTCCATTTGAACCTCTCGAAAAAATAATCCAGATTATGATGCAATTCATGCATCCAGTCCATGCTTTAGCTGAGAATAGGATGCATTTAGAGGTATGCGTGGGCATCACAATAATTTGGATGGGAAGTGGTTTTTCAAATAAATGTTCGAAGGAAAAAAGAGCTTTTGAATGAAACTTCATTCATGCGATCCAGTCTTACGCAATTTTTATGCCTTTCCTTAAAAAGATTGGATTGGATTAAAACTTTTTCTTTTCTTTGGGATCATTGTAATCTGTAATTTTACTTTGCCGATGGAATTTGCATGTATATATGTACTTATGTCGAACTCGTTCTTCTTTTTTCATCTCCAGATTTTATTTGGAAAGAAAGAAAATGGAGAGAGACGAAGGTACGCCGAAACGATTCAACTCAATGATGAGTATGTGGTATGGAGTGATAATTGGTGTTCTCCAGGGATACTTGATTGTCCAAAATGTGTGGAAATTCGTTCGTTACGCCGAACTCCCTTGGCCATATTTAAAAACCCCAACTGTTGAACTTAACATGTACATCGGAATGACTGGTGAGTGAGGTCTAAAATTTGATTATTCTGTACTTCCGGTGATTTCCTAAAGGGTAAAAGAATAATTTTTTTCGTATGTTTTTTAAAAATTAATTCAGGCTTGGCGGTTTTGTTACTTCCGTTCTTTTTGAGCGCATGCTTTTTGAAAATTGGAAATTTGGCGAATGACAACCAAATGTTGGGAAAGCGACTACGTTTTTGTGACGATTGGTCGAAACTATTGGCTGCAAACAAATTGCAAGACGTGAAAAGTCTCTTTGTCACTATTTGGAAGCATTGTGGACCAATTTCATCTTTGCTCCACTTGATTTGCAGCGTTTCACTCTTGTTTCCCCAAATTTTGATGGAGAGTGTTCTTGTGAAAAATGGCTTTTTGTCTAATCGTAAGTGCTCATGATTTTATTTTTATTTTTTAATTTTTGTTTGCAATGCTAATAGCTATTGTTTAAATGTTTATTAAAGAGCATATCTGGAAAACGGACCTTGACATTATGCTCCGCAACACCGCTGACATCAGTTACATCAAGTCTTTGCCCTCTGAAAATGGCATGGAAACTCGTGTTTTCCCCGTCCCAACTCCCCAAAAAGCTGATGGCCTCACTTTGGAGTTCATAAATTACGCGATCGCTTTCTTCGTTTACTCCGTTCGATATGCTCAAGTGTTTTGGGAATGTCACAAGTCCTTCTCCGTGATCTTTGGGATTCAACAAATTATTGCGACTGTGCACACCCTCATCTCCCTTTGCACTTTTGCGGTGCTCTACAAGGTCCATATTACTAACGCGTACGGAGAGTCTCAATCAACGATCCCCTTCTTATTGGATGGTTACATTACTCTTCTCCTCCATGCCATAACCTCCACAATCCTTTTCTTATCTTCGAACGTGGTCTATCACTTGGGCTTCATCAAATTTACCTCCTTCGTTCAAGAAAAGGTTCGGAAATTGCATGTCACTTCTAAGGCTAATGACTCCTCTGCTAACGGGTAAGTGTAATAAACTTTGTTGTAAAGACACATGAGTTAAACGTTGTATTTAGATAGAAGATAGAAATGTAAATAAAAATTTTCAATTTATAGGACGGGTTGGATCTACTTCCCGCACTCTGCAGCGGTATCAATCGCACTGGCCCTTGCAGCTACGCAGAGTCCGTTGGTCCATGATGCTTATCTCTTGTATCAACTGTCATCCAACAAGTTAATGATCCTCTATGCGATCAGCACTGTGGCCCACTTCCTTTGCTGGATTGTACTCTGGCTCATTCTCACATTCACGGGGACATGGAGCTTCAGAATTAATGTAAGTCCAACAGTCCAGTCCAGTTCAGTTGTCCAGCAGAGTAACATATCTATTTTGAATGAATGCATTTATGTAAATGAGGCAGATGGAAAGAGATTAATAATGATTTTTTTTGTTATTATACGATTCTTGCAGGCCATCATGTTCCAGCCAATTGATGGACTCGACTCTGTTGGCCTCTCTGCTGAGATACTAATCGACCGGAAAACGGATGCACCCGTGAATCCTTTCTCGTCCTCTTTGTTGGTCGTGTGCGAAGGGAGGGCCTTCCCTGTGGATAATGCTGAGGATAGGAGGTCTGTACTCTCCGTTATCCCGAAGCAAAGACAGGAGCCCATTTACTGGAAGAAACCTACCCATGTTACTAGTCCTTTGCCGAGCTGCATATCCAGCAAAAGTGATGGATGCTATAAGGAGCATAAGGGCATTAAGTACATGGCTGTGAGGAAAGAAGTCACTTTCGACGATGAGCTTCATTCTCCAAGGTACATACACGTTTCCTCGTTTCTACTTATATGTGTTACATTAATATACAAACTTTATTGGGGACTTTTGAAATAATTTGTGGTCGTTTTTTTAAATAAAAATAGGTATTATTCTCCCAACCGTAGTGACAAATCTGGCTGGAAGAGTCCCACGCCTAACCGTTGCTGCGAGGGTAACGTAGAGAGCAGTCGGGACTTTGATGCTGGAGATTATGCGTACTTGAGCGGTGGACGTGGGAGCATCATGAAAAAGTTCTTATCCGACAACCACGCCCACTCGAATCAGGAAAACGGGAAACTCAGAGAATCAATCTATTCTGAAGAGAGGAAGATGATGTCTTCAAGTCCCGTCCCCACTGTTGACTCCTCAAGCGGTGTCAGCTCGGCGGATAGTCAACGGAGTAATGTTGGGCCACCCTCCTCGACTCCGAGTTGTAGTCAGTATTCGGAAGGGTCTTATGGGTGCATTGGAGATAAACGGAATTCAAATATTATGATCGTCGAGCCCACTGCCCACTACGAACCAGCTCCAGTGAGGGGAATCAGTAGGAGGAGTAGCATGAGGGTCACTCCGTGTTCCCCCATTTACGAAACAAAGACCCAAGTCTCTAAAGAATATCCCATGATTGGCAGATACGCGACAAATCATGGTCAACAATTACAACACGATACTGGCATTTACGGGAAACTCAGGTGGGATAACTGCAATGTTGGCTCGAAATCTAGTCCAAATTACGAGGCGATTTATGGAAAAACCCGAGTGACTAGTCCACGAATGCTGAAGAATGAAAGCACTGATCAGCAAAAGGAGGTTATCGTTGAGAATTTGAGAAGGCCACAGGAGGAAGGAAAAAATATATCGGATAGCATGACTGACATCTGTCCACCGATCCCACCACCTCTCCCCGTACTTTCTTATGTGTCCAGACAAAACTCTGTCAATTCCCCTTATGGATACACTGGGCATAATAATTCTAATGGCATTCTAATGGCTGCATCTCAGCTAGAAGAAGGCAAGGATTACACTTCTTGTTAAACAATAATGTAGATATTTAATTGTTTTATGTTCCTTTCAACCAACCAATGTACAAAACTATGTATGTAGTTAATTCTTAATTTAGATTAGTTTTTTTATTCCTCATAATCAATGCAAATAATCTTATCTTCTGCAATGAACATTTTAAGCTCTGATTTTCATGACATGAAAAATTAATTCAAATTTTGAATGTCGGAATCATCAAATGTTAGAATTCCATGTAATATTTATTTTACAAAGAAGTCCAATTATGTCCACTTTCCAAATGAACTCAATCTTAACTTATTTGTACAAAGACTGATGTATGTATTTTTCTAAATAGATATGAATTATCCGCCAAAGTAAATATTCATTTCAATGAATAAAATCTCGTATATATTATCAGTATTTTTGCCTTTTGCATTTTCACATCACAACCACTTGAAGTATATGGTTCACCTTATCTTCAATGCAGTTATTTATGAATTAGTTAATTAATATCGCACAGTTACTTTTGCTGAGAATGGACGTGGAGCTATGGTAAATCCATCGATTGCGTCTGTGCTTGGAGGTGATTGACCTGGAGGAATTTCGAATTTGAGACGTTGCATAACGGCAGTGAAAAGAATGAAATTGCTGACTCTCGCAAGAGGTTCTCCCAGGCAAAGGCGTTTCCCTAATATGTCCAGAACAGAATAATTGCAGATAGAATTTCAAAGGGGGGGAATGGAGTTATGTTTTGTGTCATACTCACCGGCACCGAAGCCAGTCACATGATCTAGTAGGACTTTTCCATGTTCACAGATGGGTAGATAACCATGGCCCAAGTATTCTACACAAAATAATGCTATTACGACTTCAAAACATTTTAAAGTACTAATTAATTAAAAAGTCCTTCTCTAATTTACTTTGGGAATGTTGTAGCCCATCAACTTCACGTCTTCCGTGTTCATATGCGGTACAGATATTGGGGCAACTGGAGACATCCGGAAGGATTCATTCACACAGGCAAATGTGTATGGTAAACTTTAAAAGAAAGGAAAAAACATGTAAACTCTAAAATGAAAATGTGTAAATGACTAAAAATTGAGTATTGTTTTGAAGGTACCTGGCTCTGTCCTCATAAGAAGGAAATCTTTCGCGGCCGATCACTTCATCCAACTCCTTCTGCACCTTGGCTTGACATTCCGGATTCCTGATCATGTGAAGCACGGCATATGCAATCGAGTTACTCGTGGATTCTGCGCCGGCGCTGAATAGATCATCGCATATTTGCATCAACTGATCCCCTTGAAGATTTAAAAAAAAAACATTATGATATTTTAAAAATGCAACCCGAATCTGGCCAACTAAAGATTGAAACATAATTACTGAAAAAAGTTGAATCAGGATCATGCTTGTTCTCCTCCATGGCCTTGAGGTAGACATCAATGAGATCTCGTGGTTCCCCTTGAAGGTCTACCGTTTTCTCATGTTCGGAAATAGTTTTCTATAAATTCAGATTTAACATGATAATGGTCACATCCTTGAATATTTTAAATTAGATCCACGTACCTCTAGCATCTTTAATACGGCCGTAGTTCCACTTGTCAGCTTTCCAAATTCCTGCTTGAAGTAAGGCAAATGCCTGAGGAAAGGGTATGTATTCAGTAGCGCACCAGTTGTTCCACTTATGTTCCCGGCTCGAAACGACTCCCTCAGAATATCCAAGAGTTTGAGAAATTCTTTGTCGTCACGGTGATACCTCTTACCAGCCATGATTGCCCATAAGATGTTAATCACGGACACGCTAAATTTATCATGAACCTCAATGACTGAGTTTGGGGATTCCTTCACAGCCTTTTTAATTGCATTGATGCATTCTTCGGCCTCTTCGTGGATCAAGCCTTCCATGCTCTTTTTTCCAAATCCAAAATCACGAAGATGACGAAGGGTGAATCGCTTCTGATCTCGCCATAATTTCCCATTTGAAAAGAAAACGCCTATGGAGATTAGAAAAAATACTCATTAATCCGTTTCACTTGTTAATTTATACTTTCATTTTACCTAATTGACGACCTCCCCAATGCCATCCCGTGATGAACAAATTAGGTCTCGCAACGAACTCATCCCGTGTGTAGAACTCCTTGTATGCTTCATACCCGTTCACAACAATTGTGCGGATGTTTCCCAACTGTAGGCCTGTGACCGGACCGAATATCCCCCCAAGCTTGTGGAACACGTCGAACGAAACATTCCCTAATTCAGAGAGGAAAAGGCCGCTTCCAACAATGGGATATGATGTAGGTCCTACCCAAATAAGTAAATGCGCACATACTTAAGAAATTGTTTAAAGATTTCTGATGTCAATTTTCAGTTAAAAATACCTGGTGGGAAATTGTGAGGACGCTTGGGTTTTAAGAAAACAAATAGGAGGTAAGTTGTAATCGCGAGAATGATGAAAGTCGACAACATTTTGGTAACTGCAGCAGGAAACAACCTCTACAACAATCAATGCAGCTCTCGGATCGAACAACCTTGAGCATGAATCTTCATAAAATGCTAAAATCACTATGTCAGCCCAGCGTCATTCATTTCTTCTATAAATACCTTCATTATGAAAGATAAAGAGTGGAATTATGTATTGAATAGAGACTAGATAATCCTTTTTGCTGATGTACTAACGAATATTGTGAATCGAATGTGAGCTGTTATCTATTATCCTCTTCCATCACATGACTTTTACGTTTTAGAGACCTGCTTTACAGACAGACTGCTCGATACTTTTATTTTAGCACATCATCATCAGCCATTTATATAATTACAATTATTCCATCGTCGTGCTCCAGTCACGAGTCTTTGTTTTATCTCTATCTAATCAGTATTACTGTATTACTCTTGAAAATGGGCAAGCAAACAATCTACTTGAATTTTTTTTTTTAGAAAATAAGCGAAGCCGCACCAAACCACTTCATACCTTAAATAAAAAAGTCATGTGAAAATGAGTAAATAGTGTAGATGATGACATGCATTTTTACAAACTCGAGTGAACAAAGAGAAAATGCTTTCGTTATATCTTTAGATTTCATGGATACACATCTTCATGGAAAGGTTGAATGTGGATGGAAATGGAGAAGTCTGTGGCGACACCACTACTCACCAATGCTTACTATTCAAGATGAGAGTACTTTGACTAGGATTCGTGACAATGATACAAGTTGGCGTTCCATGTAAACATTTCAAAACGTGAGTGACGCATGCTTTTCTCTGCAAAGCATCTTCTTAAACATTCAAGAATATTTAATAAATTTATAGCGATTTTTCTTATACATTGTCGACGTTGATGCTTACAGCAGCACAGTGAAGTTTTGTAGACTAGAGTATGATTTTAAAAATATGATTATTTCAAGTCTCTGCAAAAGGTTTGTTCCATCATTCCAGCAGTCATAGGGATCAGCTTCGTGACCTGAAAATATTCGTCCCGATCTCGAAGTCTCATTAGTTCGGCTCGAACTTGAAGCCACTTTTGAATAAGAAAAACATTCAATTACTACAAGTACTGATGGAAATTTAATATCAAACCATAGTCTAAAAAATTGGGTTGTCGTACCACTGATGGCGGCTTTTCCGATAAATATCTCAGAATGTGTTGCTTCAATCGTTTCCTTCTTTCGCGAGATGGGGGTTCATCATCTGAATCAGAGTCGGAAGTTTCCGTCTTAAAATAAAATTTGAAATATTAAGTAGAATATCTCACCCATCAAACATTAAATGGCAATGTTACTTTTTTAACGTCTTTCTTCTTTTCAGCACATGTCGAAGACGTCTCCACAGAAGCCGCTGCCACCGGAACTGTTGTTGCGGCTATGGGCACTTCTGGCGTAAGTTTAGGCATTTTTGGCGTAGGGCCCCTTTTCTTTGGATGTGGAACATAACACTCGTGCTCAGTTGAGCTTGATGGTAAAGTTATCTCCGGTGTTAACACCGGCATTCCAAAATACTTGTTTTCGGTGGTCATGATCGGTCGGTGTTTGGAACTTTTACACTAAATAAATATGTGCTAGATTTCAATAGACTAAAAGAATTGGAATTGTTCAGACATGAAAAAGCCAGCTGTCGCAATGATAGAAAGTTATAATTAACAGTAAATTTCTTTATTGTCTAAAAAGTAATTAAATAGTTTCATGAATTATTCAATGCTATTATTTTGTCCAAATACAATTGATCTGTCTTCATACAGCGGAACTATAAAAGGGCTTTTTATTAAACACTTTATTACCCTGAATTTCGTGGAACTTTTTTAATTTAGAATTGTGTTCTGTGCTCATGCTTGTACAGAAAAACTAGCAAGAGCAGAAATGTATAGACAAGGTGAGAGTAACCGTCATGTCGTTAACCCATAAATTAAAGTAATATTAATATGTGAGCACACATTTATAATTTATAAATGTGTTAACTTCTCCATTTTGTCAACATGTATGAAAATATGGAAAATGAAGACATGCTATAATAACTGTATAATAAAATAAAATAAATAATAGTTTGATAGTTTCTTTATTAACGTGTTTTAACTTAACTCATCAACAATACATTATTCAATACTTACACGACTAGTATAAATAGGAAGCGGAGAGATTCAAATGTTAAAAACGATGTAATTAATTTAATTGTTCTTAACCAGTTTTTGCTGAACAAACTATTTGAGCTTTACCGGATTTTTCATGCAAAATATGTTCCTAGAGTATGTACTTAGCTTTCGATATCTCATATTTGTATGCAACTGAGTTTTCATTTTTAAGCTTTGATCAATGTTACGCCACTTTTTCTGATTTCCTACAAACTTTATTTATGTCTTGTAAAGCAATTTTAGAATTGATTTTTCCGTATGTCGACAAATCTTTACAAGAAATGTGTACTTCGAGCCCTGTCGGCAACCTCTAAAACGTGTTAATTGTACGTAAAAGTAATGTCGAGTAAAAATTGCAAAAACAATCTATGAAAAGAGCATATTAGGTGCTGGTCCTTAATCTTGACCTCAAAATGCGGAAGGGGTTGTTTGCTTCTTGTCACTCACATACAAGTACAGTGTAACCTCTCTATAATTGCACCCCAGCGGGAACTTTAAATAAGCAATTATAAGGAGTTTAATTTATTGGGAGAGCCTCTTTATAATTGCTTTTTGTCAATTATATCGAGGTTTTTCATAATCCCCTTAAAATTTTCATATTTCCAGAAATCCATGAGTAAATCTGACTTAATGGAATTGAAATAAAAAAGCTGATGTTACTTTGCACAAGAAACAGTAAATATAGTGTCTCTTTGGTAATCAAGTAAAATCACAATTAGTACTTGGTAAAATCTTTAAGGCAAAGAATTATTTTTTAAATGATCCAAAGGTTTGTTTGAAACTCTCATTTTACCAATAGAAATTATTCTAACATCTAAATCCTCTAAAATAGAAAGATGCATGCGTTTTGCTTTAACAATTTTGCATTAATTTGAAGGAAGTAATGAGTTTGACTGATATCATGTGTGAATTTAAAGTCCACTTGGGATATCACATCCAAAAGTTCACAATTTTAGTTTGACTTATGTAGTTCTTGCATCAATCACACACTGCATTTTTGTCGCCAAAAGACAT
>JAHZMX010005616.1:0-17073 GCA_027743895.1 Seira musarum
AAAGCAAAATCTCAAACATGTACCAATGCTCAACAAGCCGGCAGAAACGTCGAGTGGTAACTTATGCTTTAAGTGTACAGAAAACAACCGTATTCAGTTTGCCTTTGGTCTGTATAGATTTGATACTACTGGTATTAAGATAATAGGTAGGTCAACATTAGAGATAATTTCTTAAAAACCTTGCTGGCGCGATATAGCACCACCATAAATTACATTCCCGGATGGCACCATTTTAATTTGCGTAAGTAAATCAAAATCGTAAAACCTAACAAATGTTCGACACATCACCGGGGATTTTGAAGGGAATTTGAATATAAAAAATTCAGGCAGAACTTTTGTTGCTGCTTATTATGCAAAGACCTTCTAACCATATTGAAAACATTGAATTTGAATGTGAAATATTGTAACGTCACGACACTGGGGACACCAAGTAAGAAGCTCAGAGGTATTCATTGTACTAAATAATTCGAAATGTGTAGTCCAAATGTCATTTGTCTGTTTTTTTGCCTAATTTGACAACGCTGAAAACTTGACAAATTTAAGGTAACACTTCATACAAGTTTTTAAAAAATATTTGAGTAAGAGGGCTACCATATTGTGAGAGAGCAAAGAGTAATTTTAGAGCTTAAAACCACATTTTCTGTAAAGTTCATGCGAAAAGATGTTCGCCACATCTTTATCGCATGGACTGGAACGGATGTATCATCCGGTCCAGAAAGAAGGGCTAACAAGCCCAAGAATTATAT
This sequence comes from Seira musarum, assembly GCA_027743895.1. NCBI lineage: Eukaryota > Metazoa > Arthropoda > Collembola > Entomobryomorpha > Entomobryidae > Seira > Seira musarum. The sequence goes on from JAHZMX010005616.1 coordinate 747, forward strand.
AACAGTAAGACACTGTCTCTTTTAGCACAGTGAGAGCCAGCCATCACCGACGATAAGTCGAGTTCAATACTTCATTAATAAAATCCTTCACTATACCAAATTACCAGTTCTCTTGCATTATTACTTTACTTCACCCAATTTTTGGTATAGCACCCCGTCCTACTACAATATGTTATACATCATGAAGACAAAAAAATGATGAACGTATATTCTATGTAAATAAAGGTACTATAAAATATTTCTTTTTATTTGCTAACTTTTCAAAAAATTCTCCATAACGGAGACAAACAAATAAACATTAATATCATTAGATAAAACCAGTCCTGCAAGCTTTAAATACACAAACTATGAAGAAACATATCCATTAGAAAATGGAGAACCAAGAATCCTCCGAGAATGTGTATCCATATTTCGTATAACGCCACCTTATCTTTGCAGAATTTTTTAATACTTTTATACTCACAACATGTTGTACTTAAAAGATTCGTGGGATTTGAGACATAAACGCGGGAAAAATTATCCTTGTAAACTCGAACTACAGAAAAAACTACAAGTGATAGTTGGTTTTGTACGTGAGTCAAAATGTACTCCTCGTCAGTTTTTTACCAATCAATTCTTGCCAACGCTTTGCCATTTTCAGTAAAAAATATTGGTCTAAGAAGCAAGTGGTTAAATACTTAAGTGAACAAAATAGGTCAGTTTTTTTATAGATTTTGTCGAAAGTTTAGAAAATGAGCATCAGCAGAGCATCTGGGCTAGTGACCAATAAATCTACTTGTTACTGTACATTCAAAATTGGCAGCAAAATTACATCGACGGTTCTTCGAATAGCAATGTAAAAATACGAAGCTGAAGTCTCCTTATCAATCATGAAATATGGTCCACACTGGAATCCTATCGGCTCTATTGCTCTCAGACTCTTGGCAATATATCGTCTCTCAACACTCTTGAAGGCATTTATATTCCTCAAAGCTTGTCTCTTAGTCTCCAGCATTTTCCGAGTTCCATAATAACACTTGCACACAAAAATTGTGAACACGTAAATCATTACTGATATTATAAAGGAAACCAATGGAAAAATCCAATATGCTGCAGCTGGAATATTCCTGTAATACTTGCTTGAGGAAGCGCAAAAAGTGTCAAGCAAAACAAAACCCCATCGATAAAGATGGAGAAAGTACGATGACCAAAACCCAATTGAAATGGAATTAGCAATATAAAGAGCTGAGAATTACGCAACGTCAATTTTGAGATAATACGAATGCAATGAATCATATTTTCCAAATAATAGATTCCTGTGCAAAATAAAGTTGAGTACAAACGACAAGCCTCAAAGACACAAATCACTGATAAAAATATCCGGAAAAGGACGACAAGCAATTGTAATTTTTTGCTGGAAAATATTATGGAAAGAGGGTAGTCAAATGGATCCAACTTGAAGACAATTGCACAAAACGTAAAGAAGATAATAATTATGAATAGCTGAATCACCATAAATTTAACGACTATTGCAAATTTTCTCCATTTCTTGTTTTCCATAAACTGTTTGGAAATTTTTGGACTACGTTTTGCTAAGACGTCCTTAAACTGGACCAAGTGATTAACAGCTGCAATTACATCCTGAATGTTTGTAATTGTGATGTTAGCAAAGCCGAGCTCGATGATTGAGCAGACCGCCAAACCAAAATGAAAGAGTGATAGGGCGGGATTTTTCGGCCAGCTATGGAGGATGCACACGATACAAGATCCAAATCCAATGACAAAAGAAATTATAAAACTTGAAAGTACCACATGAAGTAATTTTTTGATTTCCAATCCTCTGCGTCCACAATTTTTTCTGTTGAATTGTCCCATTCTAAAGTCATTCGGAATGCGAAACGCTTGTAGAAGTTTTGGTGCAGTGTTAGAGCAGAGCCGCATTGTGATTTCTTAGAGTTCGACATTGCTTGTTTACGGTTGTGTAACAACATTTCTCGCCAGAATTTTAAAGAGAAAGTGTAAATAAGAATTAATGCAATGAGCTTAAGAGAAGTCGACATGGCTTAAAAAACTCAGGAAGCTGAAACAAATTATATAAAAAGTTATTTATAAATTTTTGAAAAGACTAAAACTTAAGTAAAACTTGCGAAGAAATAAAAAGTAAAACTTGCGAGGAAATAAAGAAATGTGTTCCGGTCGAACTAAATTGTTGTGCAGTTTCCTGTGGCCAGTTCCTTTACAATGCCCGCATATCAACTGAATCAATTTCCACAAAAATGAAATGGAACTGACACACAAGAAGCGTCTGACGGAACAATCACGTGAGATTGAATGAATAATTTAGCTTTTTGATTTTCTACGTGCTGGACAAAATCGTATTTTGGTACGTTTGACACTACCTGATAAGTTTTAAATAGACCACTTGACCGCTATTCTGCGGCATTATCGATATTTTCATCGCAAGGTTATGTATAAAATATATGAAAATTATGTATGCATGGGTTGGCTTTAAGTATATTACCGCCGAGCAGTTTGTTTGTTGCTTCTGTCTTGCAGAATATCTAAATGTTTGAATTAAAAATCCCAAAAGGAAACTCAACATTTGGAAGGAAAAGCTTCAAGGTTTATCGACTAAGTGTGCTACTGTAATTATTTCTTTAACAGATTTCAAAATGCTGTTTTTGTGTTTGTAAACATTTACAATCGTAATTTGCCTATGTCTGAAATACGCATTGGTTAATGATACAGCGGAATTTAAAAAGGCTATGAATTCACGCACAAGTCAGTTTCAAAGGTGGTCTCGAAATCTCGTCCCAAACCAAAAAAGCCCGAAATTATCGAATAGCCGTAAACAACTTCAAACCTAATAATACAAGCTTGACTGAAATAAAAATCCAATTAGCATTAAACAAACCTGACAAATCAGTGGAAAACTACAAAATTTGAGCCCTGCATTATAAAAACAGTATTTAAAAGACCTTAACGAAAGTAGAGTCCTATGTTAATTTGGCTCAACTACAGACATGTTTCATGCTTTAAACTGTGCAATGAGTAAACACACATCAATCGTTCTCAGTTGCAAGGAATCAGTGTACTCCAACCATGCGACGTGATTCATTCTCCTAAACGACCCAAACCGATGATATACTGGTCGGAAAGATTCAACCACTTTTGTTCTTACTTTCACACTTCGTCCTCCTTTTTGCAAATTATTCTGATATAACCATATCCGAAGGAGCGTTGTAGTTTTTTCAAACGGATGTACGACAAGTGGCAACGCATAGAAAAACATGTTTAGCGAAATGGCAAGGACGGCAATGACAAGAAGTAAGAGGGGAAGTGCAAGTAAATCGTAAGCATTTATGGTAATACAAGTGAAAGTTAACACGTACAAATAAATTAGCCCAATAACCACACTGATTATTTTCTCAATGTTATCTTGATGCAGTGCAGAGAGCACCAAGTTTGCCCTGTACAACCGACAAGCCCTATCCAAATTTGTCCTTGATACATCTTCAATCCCTTTCAAAATTTCATTTGAGAATATAATTGTTGAGTAAAATAAACCCACTGAGACCGCAAATGGTTTTGATATCTCGATTGCAGTGATTAAAAACCATAAGGTAACAAGGAACATATAAACCCAGGAGTTAATAGTGGCTGATGTTTCTGTTCCTGGCATCATGAAATAAAGACTGGGTGTTAGCGGATCGAAAAAGAATCCAATCTTGATTCCGTACGGCGTAACTAGCGGACAGATGTAGGGTTCCGCGTTGATAATAAAAGTAGAAAAACAGGCTAGAAGGCCAATGGTGCCATTTGCATCCAGCTTCCGTCTAAGGAACAGCCTAAGAGCTATTGGAAAAGAAACAAAAATTATTGTAATAAATTAGTTTTCTCCAATATAAGTGTGTAACTTACCTTTCATCAAAATGCGAAAATTTAGAGTCCTGTTTCTATTTCCCGATTTCTGACGTAGTGAGGAAGAAGTTGCCATATCCAACAATCGTGTCATTTGCTTGAATGATTTTGGAATAATGTGTCGCTTGGAAAACAAAACATTTTCGTAAAGAAACGCCGTCAACAAAAACAGATCGTACAGCGTCATCATTGTGATATATGAAAATGAATTAATTCCCGAAAAGTTTATGAACTCCTTGTATCCCGAATATATTGTAAGGACTATAAACGATGTGACAACTGCCCATCGGTACGACTGAGCAAAATATAACTTTAAGTCATTTTGCTCCACTACAAATGTCCCGTTCTCTTCACTCCATAATAAAAAGTAAGTGAACCCAGACAGTGGAAGTTTTGCACGAATTTGACTTTGTAATTTGAACGAATACAACACGAGAGAAATTGCGGACGACATTGTGTTCGTCTGGTTGGATATATTAGCACTGAAGCATTGCCATTACTTAGATTAAATGTTGTGTCATGCAAGAGTTATATAACGATTAGGTCTGGTCTGACAAATCCATATTCAATTTGTTCTCAAAATTAGTCCAATCGATTGCTGTAGTTTTATAAATTTTTAGTAAACCTTTTAAAAAATTATAACTCGTCTGGGGCAGTGGTTGTGCGCTAAACAAATTTCTCCTGGTATTTTGCTGGGTTATAAAATATTTGTGGTGTTTTCATACGAAATGGTCGCTGCCAAAGGCTTACGTCCTTTTTCAGATATAGGTACGTTTGTACGCTATTGGCTGGAAGGGGAAACAATGTTAAGTCGGAACCAGTTTATAGTAAGTAAATGCATTCACTCTAATTCAGATGTACAATATTAAACTGTTAAAAAGGATATTCCTTCCTTTCAGCCAACGATTTTGAACGCTTTTCCCTCATCTTACTTGACTGGATAGTGAGGTAAACCGTCCCCAAAGAGTGAGGCAGGCATTCCTTTTGGCTGGGAAAAACAATTTTAAATTGTTGACTTCTACGTCAACGCGACAAGGTTCCATCTTGACAGCATATTGGAAGAAATGCGACAGGCTAGAAAAAGTGTGCAGCATAAAAAGATTTGATTTCGCCTCTTTTTCTGACCAAAAGGCTCGTTTTTACCTCACTTGATGAGGTAATTCCGTACTTTTTGGATTGATTTAAGAAAACGTTCATATGGTGAGGTAATAGAGTCCTTTCCGTTAGGTCGACCAACCCCTGCTAATGTTAATTTTTTAAACCAACTTCTTGCGTTTTAATGTTTACGGCAGAATTGGAGGATCAATGCAAATTATAGCGTTAAACAAATCCACATATAAGTATATCCACTAGCATCAAGTCGTTTCGAGCATATTCGAGCAGTTCTCAAAAACTATAAAAGACGGGCATTGCCCTATTTTTTAGCTATGGGAATTAGTTCCAACAAACAGTTCACAGTCATGAAAAATTAAATAGGTTTTACGACAACGAAATTGCTCTAACTGTGCTCCAAGAGGTTCTAAATTATAAACGAGCTCTGGAAAAAAAACATTAGAAATGTAGAATCATGGTAGATCAAAAGTAAGGTAGACCTTTATTATTTGGTTTTCCAGGCTTCCATAAAATGTTCTAATGGATTTTATTTAAATATGTTGCCAGGTATAATAATGGAAGCTTAGTAGATTTTTGTAGAAATTTTTGTAGTACTTTTCAGCCGATTTCATTTTAAATGGTCGGCTGCTCGTTTGAGCATTTCTGCCTGCTGTCATATAACAAAACATATAGCAAATTAGTAAAAAACGAACAAGTAGCAATACAAAGCGGTCACCAGCGATAAACCGTTGACCATTGGCAATTTATATATTCAATTAACACAATTGGCTGCTTTCCTCAGTTTAATTAACTTCTTAAGCAAATAAATTCGTTGCAAGTTTGATTGATTGTGAGTTCGGCTCATGTTTCTTTGGAAATTGGTAACCAACATTGCTTCATAATAGGATTTCTGTTGAAGGAATTAAACAAATCAAAAATTGAATCCGGCAAGGCAGTTACTAAAATTTGTGTCAGACAAGATAGAATATTTTGGGTTCAGATTGAAATTGCAATCTGAAATAAGCGAAGGCATAAAGTTCGTATGACTATATATCCACATGAAATTGCAAACGTTAAATGGTTCCACTGCCTAAATTAAAAGGATTTCGTATAAACCGTTCCCAACAAAACCTTGTCAACAGAATGTATTCAAAACCTAAACTCTGCAATTACTATGTAACTAAATTCATAAATTTTTGGATTGTGCTAAATTTAAATGATTCAGTTGAATTTATAATTAAAGTTTTTTATGCACTTAACTCAATTTAATTAATAATATCCGTTGTGTGCTTTCTTGAGGTGCAATAAAAGCAATTTCTTAGGCACGAAACTGGGCAATGAGCAAACACAAGTCGATTGTTCGTAATTCCATTGATTCCATGTACTCCAATCTCGCATCATGGTTCCACTTCTTAAAATTGCCAAAACGGAAGCTAACCGGTTTTAAGGAATTGACTAGCTTTTCATTCAGTTTTATGATACTTATATTTTTCCCAAAATGAAGTCGGGTTGCCCAGCTCCGTATTAAATCCACGCTCTCTACAAACTGCCATGTTAGCATAGGAAGGGTGTACGCAATCGCAATAACCACTATGGCCAAAAATATTGCAAAAATCATTAGTATACTGGGCAGTAGTAAATCGTAAAAGTTGATAATGACAGTGGTTACAACCAAAACCCACATATATCCCACTCCCATTATAACTCCAAGCAGAGAATCTAAGTTGTCTCTCCGCACTGCAGCGAGGATATTGTATGACTGATACAGCTTTATACCTTTGGACAAACTCTTTCGTGATATTTTTCCAATCAGTCGCAAAATTTCATTTGAAAACGAAACAGTGAAAAGGACTAAATTTATGGTCAGACTAATAGTTTTGCTTCCCTCAATCGTAGTTAGAAGAACCCACCATATAAGAAAAACATTGTATGCCCAGGAATGAATTACGGGCGTTACCAGTTCCCTTGGGTATATGTGAGCCAAGCTGCCCGTTAGAGGGTCTATAATAAATCCGTTAGCAATTGTTGAGTAGACTGCAAGCGCGGCGAAGGTGTAAGGCGTGACAGAAATCACGAGATTTGTGTAGCAAGCAAGTAATGCAAGCAGTCCTGTTCCGTCCAGTTTTCGAGTAAGCAGTAGAGTTAAAACTAAAAATCAGCCAGAAATTTAAAAAAACTAAATTCCGAGTACAACTTTGCCATTGTTAACTTTTTTCAGCTACGTCATTACAAAAAACTTAGAATATTTTTTAAATTTCATACCATCTCGCAGAAGCTTCTTGCCCGATGATTTGAAAAATTTTGAATTTATGGAGGAATGATCTAAACATATTTCCCAAGTTTTCTTAATTTGTTCCACTGATGACACAATACTCCCCCGTTTCAGAAAAAGCACTCGTTCGTAAGAGAGTACGGTCCAAAATAAAAGCTGATACATTCCCATCATTCCGAGGTACATGAACGAGTCAGATCCGGAGAAATGCTTGAACTCCATATACCCAGAATACAAAATTAGAGCGAAAGCAAAGAGATAAAATAACCACCGATGGAGGCAATTAAGTACTAGTTTCCATATGCATTGTTCGGCTGTAAAAGCTCCTGTTTGATTATCCAATTTAATAAAATACCCCGAGAGAAATGGTAATAGGGAGTATAATTTGTTTCTAAACTCAAAAGAATACAACATTAGTAACGAAGATGACGACATTCTCAATTTTAGTTGTCGGACGGATTCAAGATTGTTTTTTATTTTTTTAGTTACACCAGCGGAATATTTTGTTGCGAATAATGTATATTTATTGGAATGCAGCGGTATGCGAATATGATATGTGTTATCAGAGAATACGGACATTTGGTTTAAAAGTCAATCCGATTTGAATTCCAACTCATGTTTATGAAGTTGCGCAGTGCCTTCGAAGATTTTTTATACGTCGGACTCGAATAAGGTTATTTAAATGTTAATACTGTTTGGAATTTAAATACAAGTAAATACGTACCTAATTATGATAAATAGAATTTATTTCAGGAGAAAATAGCGCTTTGTTGACCTAAATTTTTATTTTTGCTTGTGAATTTTGGAAAATATTATGAATGCAGGTAGAATTATAAGGCTGGGTTGTTTTTCAAAAATAATTTTATTTAAAAAAAAACGTCTTGTGCAACAACAAGAGTTGATTTGGACTTTCTGCCAAATCCTTGAACTGACTGTCTAGAAAATTTGGCAGCATAACGAACGTAAGGAGAAGCAAAAGAAAAAAACCAATACAACAAAGGGAACTAATAACTTTGTTAGCTGCCGCTCATTTAGTTCATTCAGTCTCATGATGCATATTAGTCGTTAACGTTTGAATACAAAAATGCCTTAAGTACTTTAAGCAAAACATCAAATGTTCTTTATTCCTCGTGCTTGAATTGGATTCAATTTGGAGTGTGTGTTTTTAACAAAATGAGTGACAAATTTGTAGGTTGATCAAGTACTACAATTTATGTCTCAAGAAATGATGCGATTGTCTAGTAAAAATGGATTTATAAGCCTGATTAGTCAGACCATTGTCAATTGTAGGAAATGGTCTGGATGAAATAAGCAGCCGTTCGTTGCCTCTAGCCAGAACATGTATCGTGGCAGCTGAAAATGAATCAAAATCCTTTATTCTTATTTGTTTTGAATCGTAGTTTTCCCAAAACATCAGTAAAAATAAGTCGCTTTTTATGAAATAAATTTTTATTTTCTCCCAATGAAAAACAGTTTGCAAATACAGGTAAATCCATAAAGTTATGGTTATTTAAAAAAATATCTTTAATATTTGATGCCACTTGTATAATAAGAAAAATCCTTTACGGAATATATATTTTGTTTTCTAGCTTAAAGTGCTCGGCTAAGTCTGCAATATGTCAGCATGTGAATGGATTTTCCAAGCACAAAAATAAACGTCCACGTGTCAGCCTTTTTATTCTATTTCTTACCATTGATTTACCATGGTCAACATTATTTTTTTATAACACGGCTTGCTCTAATGAAATATTAACTACCCGACCGTCGACATAGGAACAATAATTAAAAACAAAGACGTTGGGAAAATACGGCACCAGTATCATAGCTAAAACATACAATCTATAATTTTCTGTGGATTTTCACTGCAATAAAACCGTGCACTTTTATGATTCTTGCCCATCAAAAATATACATTCCTTACCGCCAATACACATTCCGTAATCAAAAACCACACGGCAGTTTAAACTTTAAACTGCTGAATGAGCAAACACACATCAATTGTTCTCAATTGCAAAGACTCGTTGTACTCTAACCACGCGTCGTGATCTATTTTTCTGAATGACCCAAACCTATAGCTTATCGGCCGCAAAGATTCAATCACCTTTGCCCTTACTTTCATACCTCGTTTTCGTTTTTGGAAATAATTTTGATATGACCATATCCGAAGTAGTTTCGCCGTTTGCTCAATCGGATTTGTGGCAAGGGGCAGTGCAAACAGGCAAATGCCCAGCACAAGTACTAGCACTGCAATATCAAGAATTATAAAAGGAAGAGTAAGTAAATCATATGCGTTTATGATGACACAAGTGAAAAATAAGACGTACAAATAAACAAGTCCTAACAAGTTACCAATGATTTTTCCAAAGTTATCGGAATGCAGTGCAAAGAGTACCATGTTAGCCCGATACAGTTTGCAAGCTATATCCAAATTTGTCTTTGATACATCTTCAATCCTTTTCAAAATTTCATTCGAGAATGAAATATTAGAAAAAAACAATCCTGCTGTTAATGCAACGGGTTTTGTTGTCTCAATGCCGGTGATAGTAAACCACAGGGTTACGAGGAGAATGTAGCCACACGAGTTGACAATGGGGGATATATCTGTTCTTGGCATCATATAATGAAGACTAGCGGTAAGTGGGTCGATTACAAGTCCCGCTATGATTCCGTATGGTACAACTAGTGGCACGATGTAGGCTCCTACATTTATCAGAAAGGCGGAGAAACAAGCCAACATTCCAATCGTCCAGTTTGCATCCAGCTTTCGTCTTATAAACTGACTTAGAGCTAACAAAAACAATGGAGGAAAATTTTAGTTTTATTTTAAGCAGCAAAGTAATAATCGTTTCCAAATTCCAAACCTGTCTATGTTTTAATGAATCACGAACGAGGAATACTAGGACCTTTGAGGGCTCCGATTTAGCTGTAAGTTTAAACATAGACAGTTTTTGGTGAAATTTGCCTGTTTGCATAGTTTCATCCGGCACCTCTTTGATTTGCCATTATTATTGCGAAATTAAATTTTTCATGACTGACTTTGGAATTTTCCTTATGGAATAGAATGAATGAAAAAATTCAAACTTGAACTGCAAAACTGACTCCTTTTCTTATGTCCGATGCCAAATAAATACAAATAAAATTCCTTTTGCATCAAAACGAGAAAGATGCGGGCGAAATGCTAAATTCAATGTCAGCAATTCGTCAGTTTCTGTAGTCTATAAAGCAAACGCATTACTGTCTTCTACAATTACTAATATTTTTTGTCTATATTGAAATACCTCTAACTGTCATTGCATTTAGCATTTCGCCCGCATCTTTCTCGTATTGATACAAAATAAATTTTATTTGTATTTATTTGGCATCGGACATAAGAAAAGGAGTCAGTTTTGCAGTTCAAGTTTGAAATTTTTTCATTCATTCTAATTTTTAACTTTGTTCTCCCTTATTCCTGACTCAAGATGCCAATACAAAAGTAGAGGACATTCGAAAGTCAATTCATATAGTCCATCCGAAAATTACAAGAAATGCGATAGATAAGTTTTTCTTCTTTTCTCAGTAAAGAAAAAAATAATTGACTATATCATGCTCAAATCAAACTGATTGAAAACTGATAAACAGAAAGGCAACTAAACGAGCTACGAATTGTTTGGTTCATTGGCTGACAAAGTTTACTTAGGATTCGTATCATGATAAATTATCATGATACGAATCCTAAGTAAACTTTGCAATAGAAATCGTTAAAACATCAAAGCTTCACATCATTATGAATGATGGAGGAAAAATGATAATGGAATTCATTTTTTGTTGAGTCTAAGAATTAACGGCAAACACGATGGTACTCGAAATTTGCCCAAATGATGCAGTATTAAGGAACTTGCGATAGGTAAATGCTACAAAGATGCCTGAGGAAAAGCGCAGGTTCTCACTGTTCCCAAGTGACGTTCTTGAAGAGAAAATGTTAAAATCTGCTTTCGTTTCCTCATAAACTTTTAAAAGGTAATTTTTAGTGGCGGTGAAACGGATATACTTGAACTGTTATAACGAATTGCTTCGTGTTTTTCATGGAATGAAGATTTATGAAAGTATTATTGTTTCCAAAGATGCAGTTCAAGAAAAATGTATGTAAAAATCGGTCAATGCACCTTGACCAGTCTATATTTTCTACATATTTTCCCCACATTTAAAAATAACTTTATTTGCATGATTCAAATGTAAAATACGAGTGAAAGGACGAATCAATTTCAGAAATGAAACGCATACTGTTCAAAACTTGAGCATTTTTTTCTACAAACAGATTAGCTGAAATGGAATGCGGATGCTTTTTATTGATTTGACGTTTAAATTTAAAATCCCCACAATGAATTTGAAGTTTAATTCCAGAATGCATTTGAAGTAATATTCATCCATGTCATACATCATACTATTACTATGCATTTTATATCCGAAATTGGTTCCTTTTTCTGGCGGATTTTACATTTGAATCATACAAAGAAAGTAGTTTTTAAATGTGGAGAAAATATTAAAAAATCTATACAGCTAGGTGGATACCTATGCATCGACCGATTTTTACATAAACTTTCCCAAAAGGAAAATTCCAAGGTCAGTCATGAAAAAATTAATTTCGCAATAATAATGGCAAATCAAAGAGGTGCCGGAAGAAACTTTGCAAACAAACGAATTTCACCAAAAACTATCTATGTTTAAACTTACAGCCAAATTGGAGCCCTCAAAAACCTAGTATTCCTCGTAAAAGCAAGTCATCGATCCAATTCAAAAGTTTTAAAAAATGTTGGTAACTTACCAAACACCAAAAGTTGAAAATTTGGAGCCATGATTGCCTTTCGCCGACGTAGTGTAAAACGAGTAACCGTATCCAGCATTTGTCTCATCTGTTTGAATGAATTTGGAATAATATGTCGATTGGAAATCAACATTCTTTCGTAGAGAAACATTGTCCACCACAACAGATTGAACATCACCATCATAGAAATAAATGAGAAAGAATCGTTCCCTGAATAGTTGATGTACTCCTGGTATCCCGAATATATTGATAATGATTCAAACGATATTAACACTGACCATCGGTATGCACAAACGAGACACAACTTCAAATTGTTTTGCTCCACAACAAATGTTCCTTTTTGGTCATTCCACCTTAAGAAGTATTGGAAACCAGAAAGTGGAAGCTTAGACAGGATCTGATTTTGAAGGTTTAAGGAGTACATTACAAGAGATGTTGCGGACGACATTGTATTTAAGTGCTTGGTTATAATAAAATTTAAAAAATGATGTGGTTAATTGTTGCGATAAGCAAGGTTTGGTCGTGTGGTCTCGCGCTCAGAAGAAGTAGCTTTAAGTCTTGATTTTGCTAAAACAGGCCGAACGCAGCCTTTAGTTTAGCAACGCCTTTTCACAAAATATGATCGACTTGAGTTGGACAGAAAAATTGTGCATTTGTGCAATGAGTTTGCAGCTTTTGTGTCCTTCTTGACGATCGACTAAAATAAAAAAATAGATTCTTGCACTAGTGGCCAGTCAAGAAAATGCTTACCCGCTCTATGTACGTAAGCTTTGTAGAATTTTTTCTAAAAGAAGTACAGCTCCCGTAGAACAACCAGAATACGACTTCAGGTATGGTTAGGTTGCTTTCCAAAAATAATCTTAATTGCGAAATGTTTATTTGTAATATCTAAAAGAGATAAATTCAGCAGCAGTAGAAAAACTAAGGAAAGGAGAAACAAGAAAAATAAAAAGGTATTTTTTTTAGATTACGGCTAGATCTAATAAATTATTCACGATTTGACAATAGCGAACAAGCAAACGAAATTACAAAACTTGAATACGTTGCGAAAGCAGAGTTTTTGGCTTGATCGAGACCAACGATTTGGTTATTCATGCAGATTATCTATTACTTTATAAGGCGGCTTAAAACTGCCATTCTGCAACCACGGTAAAAGGAAGGGTATTTAGAATATAGATTATATCAAGCATCTTGATTAATTTTTGATTGGATTATATTTGCTCCGTTTAGAGTTATCTTCGACTGCATTTCTACGACTCCGCATTAGGTCCATTTTGTTATGGATATAACTGATTCCTCAAACATCTCGAGCCCAATGTATGCAGCGGAGAAAGTATTATGCTTTAACCGGTGAACATTCAACTTTTTCGGTAGGGAATGGATGCATTGAAAAACTTTTGATTTTAATAAATCGAACATGCACAACTAATCTGTCATCGGATTGTTTTCACCCAATTCCAATTAATGAAGACAAACTACCTAGTACGATAAAGAATTTGTTAAGTCGCAGACACCCTCTCGCAATCAATACCCCGGTGACGCCAAATCAATATTTTCGACGGCAATAAATTTGCACGTGCTTTAATATTTGCAGAGCCATTATTATAGGATTATCAGTTTTTTATTAAACTGAATTAAAGGGCCGTATTAAAAGAATGTGACAATAAATGAAAATATTGTTCGTGGCAATATGGACATGCATGCCACTTGCGTCCAGACGCAATAGTTCATCCAACATGATGGAAAATATATGCGCTGAGGATAAGTTTAAGGGCTGAAAACTTAATTAAAAACATTACGAAATCCATCTGCAGTCACTCCTGATGTGTTTTGGGTAGAATGAGTTAAACAAACAAAATCAAGTTCGTTGACGTAATTAAAAATCAAGGGTCGGAAAAATGTTTCCAAGCGTTGTCACTTATGTCAGTCTGAAGGGATAAAAACAAGTGGACGGCAAAATTTAAGACTTAACACGAAAATTGTTTTACCTGTGTTGTCCTTTATCAGAGCGGCATCCGCAAATTAAACTAGAGTAGAATTTTAAAAGTCTAAATAATATTTCCCGACGAATCTGTAAGTATTATGTATATGCATGCAAATATATGAATTTGCAAGTGGTCCGCACTGATCTGATGTTAGGATAAATCAGAACCTTTTGTAATTTTCACTGTCATCCTTTTCAAGAAATCCCTCAATAAAACCAATGTTCTTTAAAATCTGCTCTTTAAATCATTTTCCAAGTCCTTACGAAGTTCAATCAGATAACTTGATAGTTTTGCAACTATGCCATTTACAATAACAATTTCCGATTTATGATCGCTTTACTTATTTACAAGTCCGACAGAATTTTTAAAATCTTCTAAATTTATAATAAAATTAATAGTGCTCTTCGCATGCAGATCTACACCTGCTCGGATATGGGTTATATCGTAATAAGTCGTAGTGAATATAAGTTTAATCTTTGAAACTTCATGCACTTTAAAGAAATTATTCGCTTAAATGAAAATACAGTCAACAACATAACAGAAATATTCCCATCATTGTGATGTGCGTGAATGAGTCAGATCCGGAAACATGTTTCAATTCCATGCATCCAGAAAACGAAACCAAAGCAAAGTCATAAAGCAAAAGCAACCACAGATGGAAACAACAATGAAGTAATAATTTCCATATTTCCAAACATTCCCCGACCATGTAAAATCCCCTTGTTTATCCCATTTACGGATGTTCCTGTTGAAAGTTAACCGATCTTATTTTCAAACTCGAAGGAATTCAACATTAATATCGAAGAAAACATGCATTTCTGAATTGCCCTAAGAAATTTTAATTCTTGTATAATTCCTTTCCAGTCTTTTTCCTACTGTTTGACGGCGAATGGAATAAAAGTCATTAAAATAATATTTTTGTTTGCGCTTGCATAAAAATTAAATGCTTTCCATTTGCCTGCCAGCAATTTCTTTTTGGAGAAAATTGCGCAAAATGATGAATGAATTTTTAATTATCATTGGCTTATTTCTCAATAAGTTAAATTATTTTTGACATGTCTTGTATAATTAACAAAGAAAATTTTCCGATTATAAACATGTTTAATAGGTATCCCATGCCAAAGAGTTTAAATACCTAAATACAATTTTCTTAGTGGAAAACATATATGAATAAAGGATAAAGCCGTAAACAATGCTCGCTCTTTTAAAAGTAATTTTATTTATGAAGCTTTTTGTAAAAGAAAGCATACGTAAAATATATGTGCTCATCATGGTCAAAATTATCTCTTACGGAATACAACCGGCTCAAATAATATATTCCCGAGTCAGCAGTTAACACAAAATTAATATTTATTGAAAAACAGGCGAGTTGCGCATGTATCGTTTCTGGAGAATACTATAATAAACAAAATTTTTTAAGCGCTCTAATTTATTTTCACGTTTACTCCTTGTCCTTAAAAAATTATAAATGCACCATAAAGTAGAAACAAAAAATGAATAATGGTCTGGTTTTTATTATTAAAATCCCAGGCAGAAGCCACTTCTAGAAAGTTAAAAATGGGAATGATTCTTCGGCTTAAAGTATTCATAGTTTTTTAATTGATTTTTTGCAGATTTAATATATATGTCTCAATTAACTTATTCAGCTTTGTTTGACAAACAAATATATTATCTATCCGTAGTGGTCTAATACAGATTTCACTTTGTCAGCAAATTGATTGATAAATCTAGCAAAGTCAAGCATGATATCCTTACATTCTGTACCCTGCGATAAGTAAGCACACATCAATAGTTCTCATTTGCAAAGACTCCGTGTACTCTAACCATGCGTCGTGATTCATTCTTCGAAATGACCCAAACCGATAACTTACAGGTCGAAACGATTCAATTATCTTTCCTCTTACTTTCGCCCCACGTTTTCGTTTCTGCAAACAATTCTGATATGACCATGTCCGAAGTAGTTCCGTAGTTTGCTCGAATGGATGTATGATTAGAGGCAATGCAAAGAAGAACATGCCAAGCACAAGTACTAGCACAGCAATGACGAGAATTAAGAAGGGGGGCGTAAGTAAATCATAGGCATTTATGATAATACAAGTGAAGATTAATACAGTCAAATGGATCAGCCCTAGAACCACACTAATAATTTTTCCAATATTATCGCTTTGCAATGCAGACAGCACCAAATTCGCTCGATACAACTGACAAGCCCTATCCAAATTTGTTTTGGATACTTCTTCAATCCTCTTCAAAATTTCGTTCGAGAACGAAATAGTAG
>JAHZMX010005617.1:0-10020 GCA_027743895.1 Seira musarum
TGCTCACGTCAGGTAAATACATAACGAACAGAAAGATGTAGTAGGTCGCTCTATAATGCTATTGTGCATCTAAAATCTCTTACGCCGGTAAGTTCACAGGAAGACGTTCATGTTGAAAGTATACCTATTCAAGTCTATAGTACATTTTGGTACATAAAATTAAAGTAAAAAATTCCTGTAATACCTTTGCGGCAAAACGACAACGGATTTGAACACAGCATAAAAAAATGGCCTAAACTATATGCTTGATATATGCCACTAGGGGGGGACAGTTCGGGGGGTTCCCTTGTTGGTACCAAAATGAAGGTAATCAAAATCCCTAGGCGCCGTTTTAAGGATTTTGCCAAATTCCAGTCGGCAAAAGAGAAATCGGTAAAAAATTTGGAAATGTGTATGAGATAATTGCTTTGGGTGCCGAATATAAAAATTCAGAAGTTACAACATAATTTCCCGACGTGAAGAAAATATAGGCACATCGCATCGCTAATGTTGTAATCGGAGTCAAGATGTGGTATTAATTGGTTTATAATTTCGTTCTATTCGAAATAAAAACAGAATTTTGATTCCAAATAAAATGTTTGGCCAATACAATTAAATGTTAAACTTGAACAAAACCTTTTTTGTTAAAGTCAAAACATCGAAGTTAAGCATGAAATGGATACTTCCGTCTAGGCAATGTTAATATTTTGCAAATTAATAAAGTAGTTTTCCAATCTGATAGCACGGCTTAACGCCAAACAATGAATAATTTTAAGCTTTTTAATTTGCGTATTGGAATTTTTAGTTGCAATTTATTAAAAATATTTAAAATCATTTTTTGCCAATTTCTCTTTTGCAGACTGGAATTTGGCAAAATCCTTAAAAAGGCGCCTAGGGATTTTGATTACCTTCATTTTGGTACCAAGATCACAAAAATTGGCCAACGTAGTGGTTCAGGAGCTCGGTCCCCTGGTTTCTAATGTAACTTTTGATGCTTTATAACGTCCCGCTTCTAACTTTGCAATCCCAGACATAGCGCCCCCTCATTGGTCCATTCTGAATGAACTTACTCAATATAAAGTATGTTATCCGCTTTTAATTAAGCAAATAAAGTCTGATTTTCTAGAAAAAAAATTATCAATTTCGGTTGACCTTGCGTTTTTATTCATCGGAGAAATATGCAATATCGTATCTAAATTCCTTCCATTCAATAGGAAATGAATGTCGGAAAAGCACTGTTAGTCCATTAGCCACCGTCAACACCCTTCCCGAACGGTAATAATAACCATCATCAAGCAGTCATCGAAGTCATCACAAATGAACGAAGATGCTGCTCTGAATACGAAATTGCATTTCAACCAGACCAAATGCAGCCGCAGACGCATCAGTATCGTGTCTTCAGAAAAAAAATCTTAGGAAACGGAAGCAGAGAAAGGAGAGGAGAGGGTGAAGTCTTCTCGTTTATTGTAGCTTTTGCTGTTATATCTGTAGTCGTCTCGTGTGAAAATCATATCGATTGCAGTTGTATGGTTTTTGGTTTTGCTTTGTCAGAGTCAGTCTAGACTCATCGTCAAATGGATGAGAGAATTCTAAACCACAACAAGACAACAAATATTACTGCTATTTCGATCTGATAATTAATATGATTTTTTATTATTGGCACTACACTCACTCAATTTGGAAAATCTTAATTTTGAAATGTGTTTCCGTTTTCCTCTAAAATATTAGTCATCACATTTATTGTTAGATGGAATGAAATAAAACATTTTAAAAGTGAAGGTTGTTTTGGCTGCCAAGAAGAAACCTTAAAAGTTTAGTCATAATAAGTGATATTGGTCGAATTACTTTAATCTTCACTGCATCCTTCCTATTTCCTTATCTTATTTTACAGGGGAACCGCCTTAAGTGCATCCACCAAATCGCATATACAAGTCAAATGATATATTCGTGGATCAGATTTTTACGATGCTGGTTACGAATTCAAACATCAACGTTATTTTTATATTTCACGCGACAACTTCAAACGAAAGAAGCAAGACCTACTCCGTATCTAGAAGTCCCTAAAACGCGCTTATGCTGCGTAAGAATCGATTTGGGTTTTAAGTATGATGAGAAAAATCACGAAATTAGAATAGAACCAAGATCGGATTATGCTTCCTTTTCTTAAAAAAAATGAAAGGGATTCGGTTTTTTTAAAGATTTGAAGCCGAAAAAGGTTCATATCTGCACCTAATCTTGTCGTAAAATCAGAAGAGAAAGTTCAGTCCCAACTGGTGACATCGCGTGACCGAGGTTTTTTAATCCAATTTTAATCTTATTATCTCTATATTATATCTAAACAAAAAAGATATTGGCAAATTTTAAAATTGTACATACCACGGGTATCGGAAAAGTTAAGAAAACATTAAATTTTTTATGTAAGGTATTTGGAAAACCTATTCCATGATAATCACAAGTATTTAAACTACTAAATAGGACCATTTTAAGGAATTTGTAAAAACTTGACAAAAGTCAAGAAAATGGGTAAATTTTGAAATTCGCCAATATCTTCGTTGCCAAGTTAAATTTTGCCAAACCATCAAAAATGCCTCTGGAGAATTTCACGGGCTTTCTAATGAGCTATCATACATGGAATTTGGTTCACGCAGTCCAGAGAAATCACTGTCCCAAGATTGGACCTAAATACAGGTCTGCAGGCGAAACAAGAAGTCAACAAATATTTTGCAAATGCGTTTTCGCCTCTCCTTTTCACTGCCTTTCAAGTGGTGAAGATTAAAATTGGATTAAAAAACCTCGGTCACGCGATGTCACCAGTTGGGACTGAACTTTCTCAGAATGAAAGTTTCTTCATTCATGATGACACAGTTAGACAATTGTCGCAAAAATTGATTCGGATTCGGAAGACCGCATTTCACAGCTTACGTAAGTGTTTGTGGTTTTTAAAATAGACGAAAATGTAAGTACATTGTTATTGTTTTCATGCATACTTTGTTACCAATTTGAAGCCTAATTTACTTTGCCGATTTTTCTATTGACAAACATTGACTTCATTACTGTTTTTCGGCACGAAATCAAATTTTTATTGCTCTAAAGATTTTGATACCCGACCCGTAGCATTGTTAGATGAAGGCGGATGTAGATGATGAAGTTTATATCGTTTTGGGAAGGACAAATGCAGCCATTTATTATTACAAATTACTGCAAACCAAAAAGTAAAGAAAATTGATCAAATCAGCTACCACCTAATATATTTAGTATTAAACAACGATGTGAAAAATATTGTGGCGAAATTCTAAACAAAGACTTCGTTCCTTCGACTTAAATTTATTAATTCGAAGAACAGTATTTTAGGTGAATAAAGAAAATTACGCGAACAAATTCTTCTTTTTCAAAAAAAAAAAATGCATAAAAGATTCAAGAGTTAAATCATTTCTAAATAAATGAATCAATAAGGAATAGCAGAAAAATTATTTCTGAAACATGCGTTCATTTGAAAGAAAATGAACGTAAACTACAAGCTGATTCAAATAGGATTCTCGCTCACAGTCCAGACTTTCCTGGATCAAATCCATCATATTTTGTGGATGGGGAAGGAAAGTGTGGGAAAGTGAAAGTAAAACAATCTTGTTAAAAGCAAATAGTTCTTTGTGGAAAATGTTCTCCAGCTAGCAATAATAAATATTTAAATATTGAATAATGTGTCATGGAAGGGCTAACCAAACCCACCGTTTTTTTAACCGACATCCTACATACTTTCTTCATAAAAATCATTGAAATTGCAATCGGTTTATTTTACAATGTTCTGGAAAAAAATAATTTACTTGCATGAGGCACATGTGTACCCGATATGACTTGCTTTGGTTATGGAAAAGCGCCAGAGAATAAAGGGAGGTCTATTAATCTTTTAAATTCATACTTTCGTTGTGGATATTGTATTTGAAAAAAACCTTCCCAAAAACGACTGTCCTGATCCTAATGTATTCATTGTTCATTTATTAGGAGTGGTTTACGCACTCATCTCTTGGGAAGAAGTTATTCGTGGGTAACCCAGGAATTATGTAACATGTTTCATTATAGTCAGTTACAGTTTTGGCTTTGCACCGAATAGTTTCCAAAGCTTGTCTTGATTTGCATAAAAACGTTTTTGGCAAAAATACAGCTAACACCAGAATGGTTGAAGTAGTTAGAACTTGTCTTGCCTAATTCGATGGCACAATGCATACTTATTGCGCCTGTGATTGTTTTAATGAAATTTTCTTTAAAAAGGTTGCAATATAAATTAAGCTTAAATCCTTTGGTGGAAGTTTCTTTCTTTCTCTCAGTAATCCTCACATTTCAATTTAAATTGCTACTGTGAGGAAAGAACTTTCGTATTGTTTTCAGAAGAAGTGCGTGTTGTCCTTCGTTTTTTACTTAAGTTTTGTTGGTGTGCAACAACAAAAAAGGCTTGCAGACCATCCTCAACAAAAAACATAAAACGTTTACGTTTGTATGAAATGTAGTCCTTTACGAAGGAAGAGACCATCGAAAATTTTCATGCCCAGAATGATTATCTGATACGGTAAGGCTGATACGATCCAATCAAACATGAAGCAATGTATGAAAATTAGTAGAGAGATTTTTAACTATTTTTTAATAAAAAAATTGAAATTTTGTTCATTAAAAGATTTTTATTTTCAAATGAATTTGGATTATCTAATTGCCCTCTTCCCCACACACACTCCATATGCCCCATCACAATGAATAAAGTTTGTAAGATCCACTTGAGTTCCTCTCGGAAGAATGATAATGTCCCGTAGTGTTCTCTATGTTTACAATGGCTTTTCTCTTTTCTTGTTGAAAGGGATCTTTAAAAATACATTTTTCAGAAGACCACCCACACAGCACCTTTCAGGAGAACATGGACTACGTTAAGTTACTTACCGCAGTCAGACAAATGGACTTGGGTGGGGAAGGAAACTAGGTGGAAAAGTGAACCACCTTTGAATATTTATGGGGAAGCTTTCTACTTGAGAAACCGAGTCCATGTTCTTCTTTTCCATAAAACTTTCCCCATTCATGGTAACCATTCCATAAGATTTCGAGTCTTTTGGGATGATTATAGTTGCAGATGTCTTACCTACAGTTTAGCCAACCCGGAAAAAGAAGAAAAAGTTTTTTACGTGCAGAAACCATTCTGAAAGCTTGGAAGCAGAATTGGGATCATCCTGAAAATGTAGTTGGTGCTGCTCCGTTACGTGGGATAAATATCTTTTCGTGCTCGTGTAAAATAGTTAAGTCAATTCAATTTCAGGTCCCACATTACCCCAAAGTCGTCTTTGGAAATTTCTCCTGCCATTCAAATTTATGCTGGAGCAGAATGTTGAGGAATTTTCATGATTTTGATGCCACAGCTTCACTGATTGTGAGACAAAGACTTTGTTGGTTTTGTGTATGATTTATGTGAAGCTCTCATGTAGACCAAGTAGAATCATGAGAGCATTCTAGTGGTGACTTCGCGTTACAAAGCAACGTGAAAATAGTCCACGTTTTAAGTTCAAGGGCAGTAAAAAATGTAAAAAAATATATTCTGTGTCCCGAGCTCATGTGAAGAAAATAATAATAAATTTTCTTATAATTTCCTAACAATTTTAGTTGATCATCTAGTTGTTTTCATTTCATATTTTAACTGAAGTCCCCGATAAAGCGATACGAACAAAAAACTGGGCACCTTAGGCTCGGATAAATGCGAGAGAAACGAAAATAGTTTTGTTGGAGAGCGCACATGGCCATTACGAACTCCGTCGTTATCCTATTCTCTAACACAGGTGATCTCAATGAATAATTAAAACTTACTTAAACTCATGTTTCCGTTTTATTCTTTCAGCTTAAAAAAGTAGAGAAGAAATGAGTAAGTAAAAAATAATCTGTTTTCAAAAATGATTACTTTTTTATCGATCACACAATAAAAATACTAGAAAATATGATAATGTTTTTGAAAGCTGTGTTTATGTGTAAGATTTTTTGCTTTAAGAGTCGCACAATCCCGTCCTGATATTACTATACTGACGGGAGTAATTTTACGCTTTTTTGTTATTCCCCTAAATAGTGATAGTAATGTTTAACTTTTATATCCTGTGCGACCGGATTGCGATCAAACAATTTCTCGTACCTGATTTCAAGCAAATTATACAACTACAAAATTGTTATCATATGTGTGGCAGATTTACAGGGCACTGTGGGACCCGAAAACAACTTACTCTACTAATTTCTTCTACTACTACCGATCGTTCAATGCTCATTTCAACTTACAATTACTTAACACCATGCACCAGAAGGACATTATTATCTGTTCTCCTGTGCATAAGCCATTGCCTTGCTGAAATGATGTTATGACGTTCTCGAGATTTTTTCTAATTTTTAATTTTTACAAAAATTGTTTTATGGTACATTAGGTATTGTGGTAATATTATTTTGTCTAGTAAAGTTCTTACGATTTTCTTCGAAGTTCCATTTTAAAAGGCATTTTAAGCTTTTTCTATCCGCATATACTTTAACGGTATGCGTTATATATCTCTTGTTCTTTCGCAAGAAGATGTTTGTGGGAAGCGTAGTACCATCTCAATCCTGGAAACTTGAGTTTGCAAAACTATTCTCAAAAGTATTATGTTTCTTTAAAGTGAGAAATATAACGAGTCTTCTAGAAGTTTTTGTGTTTTGGTTCGGTTTCCTTTTCTCAAACTTGTGCCTTATGAAACTGATGAAATTGATTGTGATAGCGTGCCATTTGCCGTAACGTAATAAAATTACATTACACATTGGGAGTTGTTTATTCCAATTTTCACTTTGGTTTTCACTCGCCAGTAAAACTGATTGTGAGGAGTGGGAACCCGTACCAGACTTTGTTTTTGGATGTAAAAATTTATATACTTAAGTATGTAAAATTGCCTTCCGCCAGGTTCCAAATGTTTTGTCAAAAACAAAAAGCGGAAGCGTCATAAAGTAATTTAAATATCAAGAAGGACAGGAAGAAATAGAAGAAAGTATTTTCCTTCTTCTTTGGTCGACATGCTAACCCATCACTATACTTATTTTTCGCTTTAATTCGCTTCACATTACGCCATAGTTTTCTCCAGAACCTAGCACATTTCATGAGAAAGCGTAAATGTCAACAAAAACTATCAATGTTAAGCCCTTTTGTGCTCATAATAGACAAAACGGCCGTGGCATCACTATTTCGTGGTAAATTTGAAGAAAATGGAACTATAAATACGGATACGTGCTATAACAGTTATGTTGAAATTGAAAATGCGTATCACGCTGAAACTCAAATAAACCCATTGTTTACTCTTTGAATTACTTAAGTATTTATTTCTCTGTTACTATATTTATCATTTTATTGTGCATTGCATCAACATCAGCAAGCTTTCTATATAAAAACCCAATTAGGTAAATATATCATCATATTTATCATCAACCTTGAGTACAGCCATTCAGCTCTTTATTCTTTCCTCGATTTTTATGTACCTTCCCGTACGCGAACTTTGGCTCAATGATATGATGAGGGAGATTTTGAGAAGAGAGGAAGAAAACTTTCGCCTGCAGTTATTTATTTCATTTTATTTACTTATTTTGAGGGGGACAATCTTTAATAATAAAGACGTGCATAATGTTCGCAATCCTTCCTAATTTTTATCTTGTTTTACATGCCTATTAGCATTTATCATGATCAACACCACAGGTGAAAATCAGCTGCGTATGGTAGTTAACAAGCGGGTAGGTTGACACAGGAAACTATATCTGTCACACGCAATTTTAAATAACGGTCATGAATACCATGGAAATATTTGTAAAAATTCTTCACAATTGTCATTACATCGAATAATAGGCACAAGTTCATAACCGACCCAACCAACCAGTTTATCTACTGTACGTAAGTAATTACATTTCATGAATTATCCTCTTTTGGCGTGGTTGTAAGCTACTAACCTATGCAATGCTATGTACGAAATATTTGACGCGCAACAACTTTCTAGATATATTATACCTCTAATTCCTACAAAATTTAATTGAAGTTGCTGAAAAGCTCAACTTAAATTTGGCGCAAGCCATATCATGTACATTTTGAATGCAATTTAACAAACGACTGAATTCAAAATTTCTCACGATATCATGAAGATGACCTCTTCATTTCTACAGTAGTTTTTGTGCATTCAAATCACGTATTAGTAAGTTCTAGCATATGTGATTATGTCCTTACGTTTGAATTTGAATTCAAATTCATTAAAAATATTTGTCCCAGTATTTATGTTAACCGGGAAACAAAAGTCACGTCCTCCCAATGGGCCATATTTTACCCATGTTTTTCAACCACACTTTTTTTATTGACGTCATTATCATCTACGTATAATTACCAAATTACGCATTTCCAATAACATTGCTTTCAAAAAATTTCCAAAGAGCATTTCATTTTCTGCAATTTGCATGCGTAATTCTCAAGCCGAGTGGAATGGAAATGGAGTGGATTTGGAAGGACTTCCAAGAGGAAATCGAGAATAAAGTTTGCGTAAATTTCAATGCACTTTTCTCTTTCCTAAGCCGCGAAGTCGTCATTATTAGGCTGGCACGTCATGTGTGGTCCATTAGGGAGAGCTCAGATTGAATCACAAGTGGAGGTATGAATCTGAATGAAAGCATCGCTTATTTGCTTAACTCTCCTGAACGAATCAATTGATCGTGCATTAGGCATCCACAACCATCCAACAATATCTAAATGTGAGCTCGAGTTTGGATATGTTGCCCAAAGAAAGTTAAAAGAGGGTCCAGAAAAGACTGCACAATCATCATCTAATACCTTTTTCAATATTCAGTTCATGTCCAAAGAAAACAATTGGTTCGTCTGGGCTATTCCTTTTGCGTAGAAAGTCCGGAAAGACAAGAAATGCATATCGACATCTGGACAGGGCTGCTTTCTTGGTACGTATATTTTTTGAAGCTTTCGAAGTAAGCAATAAAATAAGTACATAAGTTAAGCATGTATGCATGGAAGAAGACAACTGTTCGCTCAAAAGGGATGGTCCCCAAGTGCGCCCATAATTGCATATACGAGTCATGCTATCTAGATCATTTTTTAACTGTTTACGATGATGCTACGTAAATACTAGAAATATTTAGCAATCGTTCTAATCTTAATTTAGTTTTCTAACCCAAAATATTTAGTAATATTGATGGGGATCGACATCGCTTTTGTCAATTGTACTTGTGCTTGTGTTTTCTATGTCGGAAGATGGTGGATACGATACATGTGGTCATTGAAAACGGTGTTGATATTGATTCGGGATAATGCAATGTAAACAGACGTTTTTGCATTCGAAATACTAAATCAATAATCATCGTAGTAGTATGACTGGAATATGCGATTTTGGGAAAGGGGCACTTGCGGCCCTTCCCTTGTCAGAAGATATGCAAACCAAGGAAATTATGTATAAACCAATACGTTTCACTGAAACATGATTGATAACCTCGGTCCTGTAGAGTTGACGGATTACATTTATTCTTTCTGTCATTTGCTGGGCCATGCTATTAAAACCGATGATAAAGTTAGGTCATGTAAAATTTCATTTAAAATTCTACAGAATTCGCCAACTCGAGAAATTGCCAATATATTTTTCCTGTCCACCATTATCCGTAGCAACGTGACGGAAAGACAGATTACATGCACGAGGTCGTAGGTAGCACTCGAATTTACTAGATCTTATTCTATTTGTTTTACATGGAAATACGCAGTGATTCACTTTCTATTCCATTCAAATTACTGTTCCGTTCCGTACACACAAAAAAAGCAATTTATGAAAGAAGTTGGTGTGACGCGTCCAACTTGCATGGAAAAGCAAGGGAATAAAAATGTATAAAGGTGGTTGGGTAGGCAGCAGTTGCACTGCATTTTATCATTTTCCCCGGTGTTTTGGAGAAAAGAAAGCAAAAGCTGTTTCACACTTTCCTCTTTGATATTCCATTGTTATTGCACTTTTATGCCTAAACATACATAGATCAAGCCAAGAC
>JAHZMX010005618.1:0-14213 GCA_027743895.1 Seira musarum
ATGAGGAAAATGTTGAAGTAAGTCCAAACATCAAAAAGAAAAGCATACAGAAATCATCAGTACGTTATAGTGAAGTCAGCACCCAGCTTATGATTTTGAATAAAGATAATGTCAGGCGTGTTGGCGAATAAAGAATCATTTTTCATAAACAAACGCACTCACATCGGTCCTACCCCTCGCTTTTATCACTAATTTATTATTATACGATGTAAATAAGCGTAGTCTAACATTCAGTAAATCATCAGTATATGCAGCGCATAAAAATTAAATTTATTTATTAAGTAATATAGGTACTTTTGCATATCTTGTATAATACATTTCCCATTTCTGTCATAATTATGAGCCATTTGTACCTTATTCACGTATTTGTAAAAAGTAAAATGGACTGTTTATTGCTACAGGTCAGTTCGTCTACTACTTTACCAACTATACGTGCACATTTGTATCGTCTCCGAGCTTGTTGCAGTGTCTCATCGTGCCCCAAATTGTAGTTTCACGTACAAAACTTTAATAAAAAAAAGTGTTTTGGAGTTATATCATGCACAGATTTGATTTTGGTTCCCCTTAAAAGTTTGCGCATCAATCCTAAAAATATGTCTTCGTAAAGATGCTGGTCTGAAGAGCAAGACGTTTAAATGTTCACACGGTGATACTACTTATGAAGCATATTTTCCTTAGAAAGTGACATCAACATGACATAATTGGTACAACTGGGGCTCAGGCTTTAGTAAAAAATTACATGTAATATATCTAGCTGTTTCTGGTATTGTTTTGGAATTTCATGTTGTGGCTTCCTCCCACCATTCTACCTTCCATCATCTTAAATCCAGCTACCATGAAGACGTTTCACCATGCCATATGGATGCATTTTGTTTTTCTTTCAGAGTTTTAGGTACGTTAGTATAACCTATGGCTTTGTTTGCGTGGCGTTGCGTGTACCCCATTTATTACTTATTTTTACTTGTCTAGTTTCCCTTTCGGAATTAGTGAGTGAGTGACTGGTGGTAGCAAAAGTCCTTTTTTATCAACATGTGTTCCCTTTCCTTCTGGATGTGTTCGTGTTTTCCCTTGATTGCTGGAGCTTCTATTTCTACATCATCAACAGAAGGCCAACATCAATAGACTTACATATTGTACATACATGAAATGTGTTCAACATTTGGTTTCTTCATCGACCGTTGTGTAACATGCCCACATGAAATGCACTGTACAAGGCACCCCACTCAAGTTTTAACGTTTTCCTTGTATCAACCTACAAAATGTAAATGGATAATGAGACGTTTCCTTTTTAGATAAAATAAAAGAATCATTTTCCCCTTTTTCATTGGGCCTCCGCAGTTCTTGTCCCGTTTACGTTCATTCATTCATTTTTCATTTGAGGCTTGCTTGCATTACACACACAAGACAAGTCTTTTTGATCTTCACCCTAAAAGAGGGAGCTCCAAGTAGCATTAGAGAACAAACAAATTGTTCCTGTTGCAAATTTTGGAAACGTAATCCACGTAAACAAATCTCGCCCACGCTCAGTAAATTCTTCAAAGGAGCATCGGACGAATACATGTTATTATAGGAAGAAATAAAACTGTGGAAATTTACAGAAGCTTCCTTTTGTTTCTATAAGTATGTTCAGATTTTTTTTATTTCTGCTGGACATTTCAATCATCAATGCCACTTCAATTTTATACAATTAATATATTTACTGTAATAGTAAATATCAAAAATATTAATTGAAGCATTATTTATTTGACAAGAGTTAGTAATAGAAGAACAGTTTGCTAATTCCGTACAAGGATTTAGCTTGTAGATTATGTAGAAATAAAAATTCAACATTATATGCAACTATTACTATCAGTATAAACTCCATGACATGGGCTTTACATGAAATGTATCTTGCGTTTTTCAACTTTTCAGCACAGTCTGGTGACAGATTTAATGAGTTGTACTTGCACAATAAAAAGAATAGATAATTCGATTCCCGCATGCTCGAAATAACATTCCATATCTAAATGAGAGGATAAGTTTCGGCTCAATTCACATCAGAAACTCTTTTAAATGAGTAGATGAACGTAAGTCAAGTGCTTCTCATTCACTGCTTTCCCTGTTAGCTTTGTAGAGTAGAAATTCCTTTTAGATTTAAATACGTGCAAACAAAAAAAAACGAAATCTAGGAAAAGTTCACATTTTCCGTAGATAATAATACTTTCACAAACCAAATTCAATTTTAGGTAATAATTCTATACTGTTATTCATAGCATCAATTTATAAAATGGATTGAAACGAAACTAATGCACTAAGGGAACATGGCAAAAAAGCACTCTCGCATGAGATCCCTAGAATACGTGTAAGCCAAAGTAAATTTTGTACAGGGTGGACACTTTCAAAATCATGCAAAACCAAATCCTTCATTAATTTACAATGCAATACTATTTAGACAGTTATAAAAGTTATAATGTAATTTCAAATAGGAATAAAAGAGGAGACAAGAAGAATAATAAAGTATATTCTCTGCAAATTATACACCTATTACGTACATATATGCATTTATAATATGTACTTCAATCCCGAACTATTATTTACAGTAATGAGTAATTCAGCGCAGGAACAGTTGCTTTCAAACTTTCAGCCTTTTAAAAGTAATTTCCAAGAAAATCTAATTCCCAATGATCAAAGTATGTAATAATCAAAAATAGAGAAAGGGATACATAGTCTCATAGAAAAGTTACAATTTATGGCGAGTTTAGAAAGGATAGATTACGGACATCAATTTCTTTTTGTCCAGAGCATTGAACTCCATCAGACGCATGGATGGATGTTTACAAACGGTGACGGTATAGTATTCAATGTTCATTATATCTTTCAGAACATAATGAGTTTTAAAATAAAGCAAAATAAAAAAATACGCCACGTTTGATAAATTTTTAGCCCTTTTATTAATACCGTTGAAATATACTTAGTCGCTTCATTCAATTCACGACTACGTATGCTACTACTTAATATACCGCCACATTTCCCCCACAAAAATCGCCCTTGTAGGGTATCAAATAAAAAGACTGGACGCGGAACTTATTGCTATCGTCTTCTACAATCAAAATTGTTTTCTTATTTACATTGCGTTCCCTTTTCATTATCAACATCGATTCCTTTCTTTTGCGACATCAGTGAATAATAACAGAGCAGAAAGGCTTTTTCATTTGATGAAAGTTTTTTCATCCAAAATTGAGATAAAAATTGAAAAATGGTCTTGTTTTCTTTCTCGTGGGAAGACACTGGTATTGCTTTACATCACTGATTAAGTGAAAGATGAAACTGATCTAATGTTGACATTTTTTTTTCTTCTCCTTTCCGAGATCGTTATTATTATTGCGTTACGTCCTGTTATCATTACATTATTGGCAAAGATAATGGCATTTTTTTGAAATGTAACTACTGCGGGGAAGTAGGGGTTTCATAACTTGGATAATATTGTAATTTATGATGTTACAGAAGCCAATCTTCTGCCTGAGCAGCCCACACATACCATTATATATTAGTTTTTAGGAAAGCTATTGCGAATGAAGAATAATGTAATATTGTGCTGAAAAACAAACACTCATCATTAGTATCAATTTTCTGTTCTCAGCTTCTACCACTACGATCATGGAGAAAATAAGTTAGTGAATTTCTCATCTCTGCGACTCGGCAAACATTTTTTCAGTTGATGAGCGCCCCAAGCGTAAACAACGACGAGAAACATTCTATTGGCACTCTTCCTAAACTCTCAACGACTACGGCATGGTGGAGGGTAAACTCGTTATTATTATTTACCAGTGATGATATAAACTTGCCTAAAATCGTTTCACCATTCTCCTTATTACCATCATTGTCACCAATTCGACGCCTTTAAAGTAAGCGCTGTTCCAACTGTTGGATAGCTTACATTCCAACTACTTTCCTATTTCGAAGAATAGAATGAATAGGGAGTAAAAATTTCATTTTGTAAATGCAAAGACCGTGTTTCTCAAAACTTCCTCTTCCTTTTGCCTCCATTTATATTCACAAATAAAAGCCTGCGGGATGAAGTATATTCCCAACCAAATAACACAATTTACACTTGTCAAAGTGGTGACGATCAGATTCATTGATGCTTAAATTTCAAGCAATTGTGCTAAGAGAAGGTCATGCCACGTTTGCGGACGTTTTTGATTTACTTTTTAGCGTAAAATTAGTTTTGTTAAAACAAAACAAAAATAAACATATGATCGGAAATCGGAAAGTGCGTCAGTTAAACAACATTAACACAATAATTAACGTGAAAGTTAAAACCGATATTTATGATGCTTTGTACTACTTTATTATCACCTATTCTATAAAATTTTACGCAAAATTCTTGCTTTAATATCAATGATGATAAAAATGATCAGGCAAGAATATGACGGAATACAACAAATGACAGGTTTAGCTTTTTCTTATATTCATAAAAAGAAATAACAGTCGCTTGAAATAAATTGTGAAAGGAAAAATTGAACAAGGTTTTGACGATTTTGTTTGTAGCGATGGTGATCGGGAATCTAAGGAAAATTCCCAAACACGTTATCTTTAATCAAACTAGTACTGGTGTTTCCAGAAATAAGCCTCCCCTATTTTCCTCTTCATCGCCACTTTGGCCTCCAGTTAATGTCATTTCGTGAATCCAGAGTAGAAAAAAATAATTTCTTTTTTTAAATCTATCTAGAGCTTTGGTCGAGCAATGACAGTGGAAAATGAAGAAAAGAGATGAAGACAAAGATAAAGCTCTTTTTAGGGCATGTAATGCGAGATGAACAAGCATTAAAACATTTTAAAGGGGAAAATGGTGCTATGCTTTGCACGCGTTCTCTCATGACGAATCTGTGTAGATTCGGGACTGGGCTCACTCTTGTAATTTGTTTGAAGCGAATAGGATTGAAGATATGAAAAGCAGTATACATATATATCGAGAGAAAATATGGAAATTTGAGTCTGAAGAAATAATGATAATGCTGTAAGGCTGCAATGATGATATTGGATCAAATGTTTGGGATTATTTTTCAAGCCTCTAATAAATATGAATTTAGATTGATATCACTTCTCTAAAATGTAAAGCATTTACGTGCTACAAACGAAAAAAATAAAAAGCAACTTGTTATAAACTGAACTGGAATATTTTTAAAATGATGAATTGAATGCATGAAGTAACGAAGCACGTAGTAAAAATATATGAGCAAGTTCATATCATGGTGATGATTATGCCTGTCGGTGATGATTTTCAAATTAAAAAAGACAAAACTTCTACATTTCTATAAGGAATCTCAGATCGAAGCATAGAGGGTCCCTAATCAGCTCGTGATAAAAAAAAGGATCACTACAGGGGAATTGGGGGAGAAATTTTGGATAAAAATGAAATTCTTGCTTGAGAAACACGTCAATTTCAAAGGTATTTTCAACTATAGATCAAATTGAAGTACGAATGACGTGATATAACCAAGAAAATTACTCTCGGGATCAAAGGAAAATCTAGGGCAGATCATATTTTTTCCTAAACATGAAAATGATTGTAATTACATGACTCATTTCAACAAATTTTTTCATATGGAATGACAAGGCAAACAAGCCCTTTTTAGGCTTCTTTTAATGAAGTACCATTGCACGAAAAAAACACGCAGTCACCCTAATAAACACAACCTGCCATTTATCGAGTGCATCAGAAATGCATTTCACTTCAATAATAAAGGCAATTCATTTTTACCGATTTTCTGTAAAAAAGTTCTTTGGTGGTGGAAGAGAACGAAGTTTTCTTGTAGCATATATCTAGCATGCATCATTGCATGCAAACAGATAAAGCGATGTGCGTGCATTTCTATACCCTACCCACACGATAACAATGCAAATGACACTGGAAAAATAAAATCATTCTGTAGCGATGCCACATGGGGCAAAAAAAATCAGTCCTTTTTCTAATCTGTCCTTTAAATTGTGCATTTCCAACAGCGAATAATATGTTTTGTCAACGTACAATAAAATGGGACTGACAGTGACTGCGACATGTACAAAGGAAATGGGAATCGATGGTATTATTGGAAAATGAAACGGAATAAAAATACAGAGAATATTATTGTAGATGACAAACCATATCAGGCCAAGAGGAAATATGGGCTAGTTGACAAAAAAAGTGAGGAGCATTCACATTGCATTCATTCACTCACTTGTGTCGTTTTCCTACACAATCATCATCAGCCGAAGGAGAATTTCAGTGCAGCAGTCCATCAGAGAGATTGAATCGACCCCATTTTCCTACCCTTACGGGTTTTGTTAGGAAGTGAGAGAGATGGACTCTGTCATTTTCATTTCATATCAGAAATGAACATCTCACGTGTTTTGGGTTTTCGTTTCAGACCGGACAAAAAGTTGAGTTTTTTGTGTGCAGTTCCAGTTCCTTCCGTAAAAACTATTGCACTGCATCATGAACTCCCTTCGCTGATCGCCTATGCGCAAACTTACAATCAGACCTTTCCTATTTGGCTATTGCATTTGAATGATCTTCTCTGCAGTAGCTGTGAGTATAGTATCATTGTTGTGTTTTTTACTGGAAGTTTGGGCACAACGTTAAGATAGATGGACGTCACAAGTGAAGAATGATGATCATGGTTTTCTTTTGAAACGTATCGAACGACGCATTTTCACGCGAAAAAGAAAAATCGATTGGTAAATGGTTCCAATACATCAATCATGATTGATTAGCATCCAATTCGTGAACTCCAATCAACAAAAAAAAATGAACGCTCGAGGTCTGACATTTTAACTAAATTTTGACCCAAATGCATCAAAATTGAACTAAATCAGATGCTTTTGGTGTTTTTTATTTAAAATACACTCGTTATTATCCTTTCAAGTTGTGCTCTTGTTGGGTCTGCATGACTCATTCTTTCTAAGGATGGCTTCAATGCAACTCAATATATAAAAGACTCATCGACTGTCTCGCTTTTTTAAAGAGAGCAATAGGCAATAACGCAGTTTTCCGTTTTCCTATTCCGGCCCCCCTCTCGGAAGATGCATTCTTTCATCATTTTTCTATGAAATTGTGTGCATTTCCAATAATAAAAATGAATGCAACTTGTTCTTATTTTATATTGTTATCCCCAATTCTTTGTCACTCCCTGCTAGTGCCTCACTTTTTCAAGCAGTCGACACAATCCAAAATGATCTATGTTTTCTGACACGGATTCGATTCACTAAGCTGTAATCAAGGACAGCAAATACATAAACTAGCCAAAGTAGAGATGAATGGGATTGCGACCGATGTGATTCTAATCAAATGGGTATAGGACAAAGATGCATGATAACATATTTGTATTAACTCCGTCGTCCTTTTTTCATTTCCCTTGAAAAAACTTAATATCTATTTTTGATGTGAGTGGATGCTAAAGCCGTCTCTTTTTTTTGCAAAGTGGTAACAAAGAGGATCAAAGAGACTGGAGAGGAAATTAAACGGGCATTGTCACTTTCTATGTGTGCATGCATTTCATGTATTTGGATTTGATTCTGGACAGGGAACACCGGAAAATGGTTAGCTCATGATAGCACAAGTATGGTTTGATTTAAAAAATGTTGTATTGGTAAAACACTACGAATTGTGGAGAAGTTGCTATGGTTACAGTAATTATGAAGGAATGCTTATCTCGCGTCCTTCCAGGCGAATCATCATCATCATCAGACAAGTGTTGTGTGCGTGAGTGCGTGTCATTGGGCACTGAACATGGGAAATGCGAGTTCGTATTTAATGTCATGTTCTTACACCAATAATTTCCAAAGCCAAGGCATTTGCTTTTATTATATGGCTTATGTGGAGTCAACGAAGGATTAGAATGTTCATTATATGCATCCATGCATCAATTCAGCCATCCATCCATTCTGACTTTTGGTTGAGACAAAAAAATAAAAGAAAATTAGATTTCCAGTGTATATTTTTTGTTCTCGTCTTTGTCTGGAAAGGGGCAAACCAAGTAGTTTGGCACACATGTGAGCTATTCACTGACAGAATGTGCGCATAATAAAATGGTAGAACGAACCACACACATTATTAAGCATAATAAATAGATTCGTGTGGCCATTTTTCCAGGCCGTTTAGACATAAAATTTCTGTGACATTCACATTCATCCAATTCCACAAAATTCCACACGTATAGAAGTCCTGTCGACAATATGGAGACATATACTTACACCACACACACACACACATGTATATACGAGAAAGGGAAAAAATTTAGAGACCTAAGAGAGTGAATTGGATTTTGTAAGTTGAGCTGGACAACAAATTTTTATTGAGTTTACTTTTGCTACAGAAGAAAAAAACGAAGTAGCATTTATTGCTTTTAATATCCTCTAGATCCAATCATTATTCGGATCATAAATTTCCTACCACTCACTAAGCTCGCCTGCGTCGCCATAATGAAAAATTGTGTGGATGGAATGGCTTATGGATCTTATACCCTCTTTCACTATTCTTACACTATATAAGTATGCTCATGGTGGATCACTCATTCATGCATACAAAACAAGTGCATTTTGAAGGATTAAACTGCCAGAACTCTTCAAAAGTCAATGGAGATTTTACCCCAACTCAAGAGACTTTGATTTTATACTCCCAAATTTGAGTTCGTTTCCACTACGTTTTGGGCACAAAGTCTTTTGGATGACTCTCTCAAAATCATTTCATGATTGTCGTGAATCAAATTCTAGGGATGTCAGTTAAATATTCAATGGATTATTCAAGAATAAGGAAAAATCGTTCTCTAAAGCCATTAAAAAAGCAGTCAAATTTGTGCTTGAGGCATAATGAATCATTCACTTAAAAATTCAATATACACTGATATCATGACTCAAATGATGACAATCTCGATTGTTTAATTTTTTAATTCCAGAAAGCTAAGGCAGTGCATACAGGTTTCACTTTGTACACCATAAACTTATTTTATCTTCTTTATTTTTCGAAGCACACATAAAGTTTTAGATAGATGGTAAGAGTGGAGGCGTTTCGATTTAATAAAGATGACATTGATCAGAGAGGAAATGCGATTACAAAAATCTCATAAATAAATTCACCGGCAAAACTAATGACTACGTGAGAATTGGTATATTTGTGTTTCAAGTGAATATGTAATAAATAATAATAATGATTTCGCTTCCATTTATTCTTTTGATTGTGAAGACTTTCCAATTTCGATTTCTCTCAGGATAAAAGGATACATATCGTTTACAAGACATGCATTCCTTACGTGGGAGTTCTCATTCCCCAAATCGCCAGCACGCAACCTCTTTCACAACTTAATGAAAAAGTTCATTAAAGATTGACGCAATATACTTATAGGTAGTATATATTTTGCCTACATGATTTAGACGAAATCTTTAATTAAGACACTGCAATCACTCCCAAAAAAGTAAAGTAAAAAATGGTAAGTAGGTAAGTTTATCCCAAAGTTTACTTTTACTTTTTTACTGTCTGTTGGTTAATTTCATGGAGTAAATAAGTTTAACGAATTTTATACTACTTATTAACAATAAGTAAGGCAATAGCAACACAAGAAAACTTAATCTGTAATTACTAGTTCACCACAATCCAAAAGTTTTTACAAAGATTTCTTTGTTTCCTGAATGGTCTGTTACCGAAGACATAACTTAGCTGAATGTGAGGTAGTGCTGCTAAACTATTTACTTGACCTCTTGAATAATTAAGCCCAGGTCTCAAAGCAAACAAAACTTGGCTTAGTACTTATTAAAACTTTGTAAACTAATTGTGAATAACTTCCTGTTATCCGGAACCAACTCAGTTTTCCAACTTTTTGAGTAGCACTTTATTAGCAAAAAAGTGATCTCAATACAGCGACCAACAAGTAAAACCTTTGTTCACTCTCATCTCCTAGATAATTTAAACATAGCAGAAAATTCTTTTGTTTTTAATGGTATTTTTATTTCAGCAAATTTGAGATCCCAACGTTACGGGCATCAATAGGAAAATTACATCTTATTATTTAAACTTGCTAGGTTGGATCCTTCTTTAAAAAGACAACATGACTTTCTCCTCCATTGAGTATTAGGTACGTTAATAAATATGAGAGAAGCTCAAGGAATGTCGTCGAGCAGGGTTCGACTATCATATATTCTTTATTCAACAGGAATACGATTATTCTACTTTCCTCTTTGCAATTCTCAACCAGAAGGCTTCTACTCTTCATCATTCTAACAATTTACACTCTTTTCCATCACACACATATTAAGAGTCGGACTTGTTCTCATTTCGTTTTGCTGACGAGAAAAATGCCTTTTTAAATCACAAAAAATACAGAAAACAGCAAAAGCCCAACGACGTCATCACTAAGACCGTTTTTATGCCCCCAGCAAAAACGACTATTTGCTCTCGTGAAGCTAACAATTGTAAATGTACATGTACCATAAACATTTCCTTCTTCTCTGATCTTTTCCCTTCGCCATAGTATGTACATGTCGTGATTTTTCAGTGTACACTCGCACTCATTTCAAAGAGAAGATGTACAGTTCAAGAGAAAGAAAATCTAATAAAAAATTTAAAGCATATTTTCTCCTTTCTCATCTCCTTTCAACTGTGATAAATAAAATTAGACGAGGCCAAAAACTTAATTTCATAAAGACGGTATATAACGACCGTAAGAAATCGTAATGCTGTTACCGTAAACATGCCTGTGTCGCTGTTTGTGTGTAAGACCTGATACCAAAGCTTAACACGATTATAGCCTTCAGTAGTGTGTCTTGCAGAAAGCTTTACTTTACATCGGGTCAGAAAGTACAAAGGAAAGTAAACACAAAGAACTTGGCTCGTTTTCGTGTCAACAAGCTCCATTTTCATTATCAATCCATTGTGGCTTAAAAAAAGGAACTGGTACTTCGACGACTCCAGAATGCACAGCCAACTGATACAATATGACTCAAAGCCTGCATGTGTATTATGTTTCTTTTCCTCACTCGTTAAATTGTGGCATAATTTAGCAGATGAGGTTTGTGGGAATGTAAAGTGATGATAAATGAAATTTATAATACGTTTTCTAGTGTGTATATAGATTCTAAAATGTAAGCTTTATCTAATACCAAGGGTTACAAGCAGCAATATCGAGGTAGACCACAACTACGTTCCGTTCGACGGAATACTTATACATCTAAAAATTCAAGTTTAAACAGGAGAAAGTCACGTGTTGCCGTCACGGCTAGAGATGGACATATCAATCGAAGAGTTTGTGATTCTACATCTAGATTGAAGACAAAACTTATATATTTAGCAAAAGTAGCAGTTCTGTAGAAATATTACAAACAGAGCCAAGAGGTAAGGCAAAAAGCGAAAGGTAGTGCGTTTAAATACTTGTTTTATTTCGGGAGTATATGCATAAGGTACATAGGTAAGTAAGTATATCTGTATCTACTTAAGTAAGGTATTGTGTCAGTTCAAGAAAGCATTTATGACTAAAGGAAATCTTTAAAGAAAGCTACATCCTACCTCCCATCTACTTATTTATTTAATGGTGTTTTAGCACGGTATCCATGAAAATAAACTCTTACATGCTGAAACGGAAGGTTGAGATGAAACAAAATGTAAAAAAAGACTTTTTTTATAATACCAAACATTTGAAATGGGGAGGAGAAGGGAGGTTCCGTTTTTTACATGGGGGATACTCTTCATTGTGTGTACTAATGTTTCCAGTGCATGCTTAAGTCGGTAAATTGAATAATAAAGTAGATCGCATATTTTCATTTTAATATATAGATTGATTACCTATGTTACACCATAGTACTGTAATGCCGTATTTACGTTAATAGAGCGTATGTTTTATTAAAAACTTGGCCTCAACCCCAAACACCAGCCCGAGTAGCTATTTCAATTTAAAGCAACAATCTTTTCATTTTGTGCGTTCAGTTATCTTTGAAACTGGCTAGATATTGAAATGTAGTATTTTTAGTACCTACATCGGAAACCATACATTCGTGTGAAATGAGCAAAAGTTTGTTAACTCAAAGAATAAATAAAAAACTATATTAACATTCACTCACCTTGTTGAAGATACAAACCAGAGCCTGGCTGGAGATGATAGGCGGGATGTTCAGAATCTCCGTCCATATCTCCATGGTAAGCAGATTTCAAAGTTCTCAGACCACCATTCATCCTCATGGGAATTTCCGAAGGAGCTGGCTCAGGCGGCGAGTCTTGTCCTCCTTCAAAACAAAAGGAGAGGATTAAGTTGTACAAAAGTAAAACTTAATTATTCTAAAAAATTCACTCAGAATCATGTATTTCATGAATCATCAACTATCGTCATTTTTACACTAAGGAATGTTGGGAGTTTATAAAAAATTGGAGGTTTCAGGAAAAAGGAAAGAAATTAATGGTGTAGCAGTAAAAATGACAGAGATAGGAAATGGGCGTGCAGATGAGCTTCCTTAAGGCAGTTTAGATTAGGGAAAAGCGTAGAAATAGTCTCTAGGAAAAAGATTTATTGTAATGGTTTTAAAAACCAACCTCAGAAACCATGGAGTACTCTAAATCTATACTTTTCCTTGAATGACCAAAAATAGCGTAATCAAATTCAAATCAAAAGCTTTACATCGAAAATATCCATTTATTTAATGGGATATTAAGGTAGGACACTGCTACAGCTAAATCCGTTTTTGACATAAATCCAGTAGAAAATTAAAATTTTGAACGTGGAAACGACAAATTTAAAGCTATAGAAGATCTACTTATATTGATATCATTTGTCATTATCGTCACACGAATACAGTTTCTATGAGACAAAATGATTGCCATAGAAGTTGTCGTTACTTACACTGAAAACTTTAATGAGATTTTTTAATTGACTAACGTTAGCTTACGCTACTGTAGAATAATATAAGTAGTATGTGGAATATTGCATAATATGTAAATCCAAATTATTAACTTATGTTTAGAAAGTCATTTTCTATTCTTAATTCTTCATATTTTTGAATCAGGGGTGATAATGACTGTTAAACTTCTGACCTTCTCAGAGGGTCTAAAAGTTTTCCAATAAAACGTCCTCTAAGGACTGAAAACACATTACACATCATTCAATGACTATTGGCACATATGTTCACCCCAACCTATTCTAATTCTTAGTTTAACTTTCATCATCAGTTACTTAATCAATAGAGTGATTTAAAAGCATTACGTTTTCTCTAACTTCCTGCTTTTCCCTACAAATCTCGTTCTTTTCTTCATTCGTGTGAATTGAACATTGGAATTTTCTCATCATTAATTGGAGTTTTCAAGAAAGAAAATTAGAAAAATCTCGATATATTTCCCCCTTTGCTTTTCCACACATGCTTCCATCCCCAGAAAAATACATTTTTTGCTGAATTATCTCACATATTCCAATTCCAATCACATATCTCATTAGTTCCTTGGAATAAATAACGTTGATCAATGGATAATGTCCTACCCTCCTCACTCCCCTAGACTGCAGCGGGTTGCTACCAAGCCCATTTCTTCAAACAGAAAATCCTTTTTCGTAAAACGTACGACATATTTCCATCCCCGAGAAATGCCTGTGTCATTGCCTAGTGCTGGAAAATAAGTTGAATTTTTTTGGGATAAAAACTCATCTTTTTTGTTCATCATGCCCATGCAATGCATGTAAAAGGAGTAAACGAGAACGAAAACGTGTATCCTTATTTTTAATGGAAAATGCGTACACGTCTCGCCATTCCACTTGTTCTCCTCGTTGCAACCCTTTTTTATGTTTCCCCAAGCTGTACGCGTTTTCTTAATTTGATGATGATCAAATTGGATCACCATTTTCACCACGAAGGATGCCATGAAATCAAACTATGCTCATGTCACACTCCACGACATTGAAATACACAACGAAACTTTTCGCTCTGCATTCTCTCTCTCTCTCAAGTTCAGCGCTTTTAAGCTGCATATTTTTTTAAGAATCGGAATATCATATCTTTATGTTTGTAAGTTTTGATTTTTTTATGATTCGTATTCGTACAAGCGTGTCTAAAGTCTGCTTATTTCCAGTTTTTACATACAATTAGTCATTTGGTAACTAAGGTTTCAGAGAAAACGTTTCTATCAAAGGGGAATCGGATTATACGCACCAGATTTTACGCATTAAGATTGAACGCAGCGGATTGAACGCACCCAAATCGAACGCACCCAAATTGAACGCATCCAATTT
>JAHZMX010005619.1:0-77007 GCA_027743895.1 Seira musarum
GAATTTCTTGGAACTCTTGAATTTAGATAAACACGAATTTACCAATGTATGTCTTTCGGTTCAAATCTATCGTTTGTAGTTTGCAACATGGATAAAGAATTTATCGTTTTTATTTATTTATTAACCCATTAAAAACTCTTATTGCTCTTATTTTTATTTGATGGCATTATGTATGTAGGTATGTATGAAAATATGTGTATAATTTTGAAACCGCAGTATAGATCTCCATTATACCTGACTGTTACTATTAGCAATGACGTATCATCGAGGGATCATGAAAAAATTATATTTATCGGTTGTTGTGACACTGGTGTTGTAAAAGTGAAATTTTTACCGTAACCTAACTATTATGATCTTACATTATCATTCCATCTGTTTTAGATGTTAATTAAAGTCGACTTGTACCTTTTTAGCGATCGATTTGCTAATCGTAAGCATAACCATAACCATTCTTTTGTCCATAAAAGCAGTATTTTTAAACGTTGTTGACTGAGATTATTTTTATGATGTAAATTATTGATATGTAATGCTTTCCATAAAATGCCTATGATCCTACTATGATGTCGAAAGGGGCTATTCTATTCAACTATTTTCTGTTTATTCCGAGAAGCAAATGATTCAAATAATTTGAAATTTCATTGCTTATCAATGAAATATATCATCTCAAAACAAATTACCTAATGGATTGGAGAGCGTCATGCGTGTCGAAATTAGGTACACATGAGTTGCAAAAAAAACGGCACAGCCTTAATGAATGCATATATCTAAATTATTAAGAGGACGGGATTAAATGACACGTTTTCGACAAGTTTGAAACCGAACTGTTTCGAATCTGCGCTAAGGAATGGCAAACAAAGTAACACGAGTCAGGAAGTTGGGATTAAATTACTTCTTCCCAAGAGTTTGAAAGTGATTTGCGTAACACTGCAATTCGTCACACGTCAATGAGATCCTGAATGAAAAGAGTTTTTAAAAGTAATTCAATCTGCTATTTCAATCTGCCATTTAGAAAAGCAACCATGAAAGAATATCACAATGTAACTGTATCGAGTTAAAAACATGCGTAGGAATAAAGAAATAGCAAGTCATTGTGCGTTCCGATTCTGTAAATATGATTGCATCCACCTAAGGCATTTATTCTGAAGTTGCACTCTAACTTTTATATGCTCAAACTAATACGTTAAATAAATCTGTATTTTCCTTGGTGGAGGTTTTAAGTGACCTTATGAAAAGCGGAAGTGTTACAGAAAAGTGTTGCCTTGTGCGTCATCATCTTCGAGGGATTGACATGCATAACTATTCATTTGAACAATTATTAAAAATTCTAAAAAAATGAATGGGATGACATTGTAAGAATAACACTTCATCTAAGTCCACAACTCTGACTTTCCAGAAGAGCATGCAAAAAATTCTACATTTGATCATTTTTTTTACTTTAATGATATGATGCTTTATGATTTAAATTTAAGAGAAGTATTTTTCAGAAAAGTTGCTTTGATTTTTATTCATTGGTGATTTATGTTTAAGAAAAATGTGTAGCACTTAAAACTACGTCAAATAGTTATACGAGCATTTTCC
The DNA here is from genome assembly GCA_027743895.1 of Seira musarum. Classification (NCBI taxonomy): domain Eukaryota; kingdom Metazoa; phylum Arthropoda; class Collembola; order Entomobryomorpha; family Entomobryidae; genus Seira; species Seira musarum. The sequence continues at coordinate 1,579 of JAHZMX010005619.1, forward strand.
GTAATCCGACATGAATAATGAGTAATAATGAAATTCATATCAAGCTATGTATGTCTTTTTCTTTCAAGGCGAAGGTGCTGGAAGTGTGGAGGACTGCTTCAGCCCTCAAGACCGTGACTCATTTCGGAGTACTGGAAACGGATCGGGTATCATCGAAGCATCAGACTTTATTCAGTGGAAATTCCATAACATAAGCATTAATCTTTACAATATAATTCTCTTGATTAAATTCCTTCATTTATATCTATGAATGTGTTTGATGCATTCATTGCGTTATAATATTGCAGTGTGTGGGGCCAATATTTTTTCATGTTGCCGAATAAGCCGGCTAAACTGTGTGTAATACTGCTACTTTTGTAATCGTCTTGTCGTCGTCGTCGTGATGATGATCTTTTTTTTTTTTTTTGGCTTGCTGCCTGGAATGGAATGAGATATCAAGATCACAGCTCATTGCTTGAGACTGGCTCAGTCGACCGCTGGAAATTGCTACTACCGGACGGGTTTCAAATGCACAGAAGAAACTGTACAAAAAGTATAAGCCATCCAGCAATACACTTAAGCAAAAAGCAAGCCGCAAACAACATTATTGCTTGCAGCACGGCACGGGAACATTTTTTTTTGTGAACGAGTAAGTCCCTTTCCAGCTTGGATAAAAGGATTAGATAGTACTGGAGTAGCGGTAAATAGAAAACCGCTTCAGAGCTCCCCTCTCTCTCTCCTCTTATTATGTGTACAGGAAAATAGAGGAAGGGGAAAAACTTGAAATAATTTGCACTTTATACCCGTCATCATCGTACACACACAGTCACACAGACCATTAGTGTCATTCATTCTTTTCTAGTCGTGCGAGTCAACTTTACATGTGTAAAGCTCCAACCAAAGTTGTAAATTCCGGGCGTCAGTGTCATCAGAAAGTAGTTGAACTTTGAACTTGAGTATAAATTTTGCATTCTCATTCCTGGAGAATGAAAGAAGTTTGACATATATTTGCGGCCACACACATATACATATAAGTAGTTTGAGTGAGCATTGAAAAGATAACAGAAACATGAGTGAAACAAATGTGTAATTGCGAATGAATGAAAACATTTTCAAATGCGTATCATCGCGAGTAATCTGTTTTCCGATGACATTTCAGAGCTTTATATACATTATACTTTACCTGCAACGAACCATGATTTACACAGAGAAGATTTTGGAGTGAGCGAACGTAACCTAACTGTGAATATTGTGTCTAGTCTAACTTGTCATCCTAAAGAAAAACTTTGTTACCGCATCACATCACAACCGTCGACGTCGTTAATGTAAACGTAAGCTCACTTTATTCTGTCTTGTACCATTTAAGATTGCTTCGCTTTTTCACTCATCCTTCCAGTCATCTAATGCAATTTCGGCGTATCTCTTGTGAAACTTGTAATTACATTAGTACGGTTGCATGACAGTTTCATGTAAAAATGTATATCTTTACATGCTCAAATGGGAAGTTTCAAACAAGGTTTTTGGATTCGAGATGGAAAAATTAAATATTCATCAAAGATAAATTACCTTAATTGAATGAGAATATTAAATTGGAAGGGAAAAAAGAAATTCTGTTGTTACGAGCTGTGCTATATACTATTAAATCACAATACATACTATTATCTTTTACTACCCAGAGCAGCACAACTCTCCATACTTTTGAAAAATAAAAATACAGTTTTTTCTTGAATGACAGCAAGAAAAAGTGAAGCGGATATGATGCTCTAGTGGAACTTTGTGAGAAAAGAACATGAAAGATGGGAATAAATGAAAAATCTTTCTTGCTTCTTTTACTCCTTTCTAGAGCTAGTACCACCGTGCCTTTTCCTTTTCTTTTACTCCTGACTTGATCAACGGGTTTATGTAGATGTTTTCGTGTGTAGGTGTTATGTAGGCTGTCTCTCCGTTCGCTTTCGCGATCTTCAATAAAATCTCCAAAGGCAAGGCAATCTTAAGTCGAATTTTTTTTCTCTTCAAGTCTTGCCTAACTTCATTTTCATTTCATTTTCTTTATCGATTAATTTTCATTTCTTTTGAATATTACCACTCATTCCTCAGATGCATTTTTGCTGTTGTGATACTGATGTGTTTAATATTTGCTTCGAGTAAGAATTCAAGCCAATAATAATTACTAATGTTGAACGGATGGATGGATTATTAGTTGCAGAGATGGATGCTGCCAGCAACAGCCGGGGGATTAGATTAGAGATGTATTACTTAGAAAATTTTTAGTCATTCGATGAGAATGTAAAATGATGACAAGGCTAATATTTATATCTAGATTTTTAATTTATTCTCATTCAATAAATATGTCTTTTAAAGTTGACCCATGCCATTTGAACAGTGAAAAGAAACACTTTGTACACAATTTTTCTCATATGGAGAATCTCTTCTCTTTTGGTTGTCCCTATTCTATTCTAATTAATGAATGACACATGTTTTGAGACGTAAGATTTATTCGAAATTGGAATGGAGAAGGCTTGGAAGGTTTATCTTATTCATGATGTACTTACATATGTCCAGGATTCTGTCACTTTACTCATTACACTTTTACTCACCTCATTTTGGTTGAGTTGAGTGCATTGGGGTAAACCGAGATTACGCCTTAATCTCATTAAATTTATATTGCCGGGGTTATCATTTTTCATAATTCGAAATTAAATGCCGCACATTACGTTTTCCTAGCCTGCTTGTAAGATCTGTTTATAGTCATGCTTTTGTTATTCTACTGGACTTTATTTTCATTTAGTTAAAAGAGGTCCTCAGGTATGAAGATATTTATCTTAAGAGGCCACAAACTTTACTTGGAATGTAGTCGTTGGTCTTGGTTTTCCTTTTGGCTAGTCTCAATCTCAGCTCATTCATCCCACGCACTTCTCCACCTTTTTCAGAAGGATCTTTTTATGTCCTGCTTTTCTTGCCATGACGCAAGAAAAAAAACTCAATAGTATTTGCATCTCGACTAAAGTCCTAAATGGTCTTAGACCTGGGTCTCCAGACTCTAGCCGCAGAGCCACGTTTCTACTTACATTCATAATATTGTAACCATTTGCTAGGGATTAAGTATTGGCAACATTAGTGCGAACGAACAACCGTGCTCATTGCTCATTTCAACTTTTCAAGTTGAATTGAATCATCATTTCAATTCTTTTCTTATCATTTACTAATGCAATTGCCATGGATATACTACGACTAGCTCAAAACTATGAATAACATTGCATCACGATACGTGGAACTCGTAAAAAGTTTGTTGAAGTTTCATGAATAAAACAACACGATCATCGCATATGCCAAATAAAATGAACAAATCAAGCTTGACAAAAAAAAAAAAAAAAACTCGCATTTAAGTGGCATTAGGCTAAGGTATGATGATGATGATGGCGGTGATGAGAGGATGATGATGATCTAATGTAAACGTAACTGAAGAGAGTTTAACCACATGCATTTAGCTATACAGCGGCAGCGTAGTCACATCCAGCCGACACCTACAGTCCGACAGAGACAGAACAATATTCTATTCCAGTATATTTACACTTTCAAAGTTGAGAATGATGACGATAATTACGCGAAGCTTTGAATGGTATAATTTTTAAATACCTTTTTAATATTGCAAACTCCCGTACTATAGTCTCAAATCGTCTCAAAGAAGAGGGAGAGAGGGTTGTTGTGGTTTACTTACTTTGGGATTTAGAATGGCGATATTATCGGAATGCTTGCACTCGCACACTCATTTTATTACTCCATCCATCATTGTTTGCAAATGGAGTGGGTCCAGAAAGAGGAATTGAACTAAGAATAAACATCATCATTATCCACCTTCTGATAATAAAAAGTTGAAACTAAAATGCTCGTACCGCACAGCACTCCCTTTTTATGGTCATGCTTGATGTGAGATTCCCAACTCACACTTTCCAAGTTCAAATATTTTTTTTTTTCGTCCAATTTTTGACAGATCGGTACACGGATCGTTCTCGTCTGATTCCTCCCATTTTGTAACAGCCATCTTTCTCGGAATCATCAGTGTATATCTATAGCTATGTATACCTATATACTTTTATCATCAATGCCATATTCTCTCGGTATTTGCGTGACCATTTCATTCTATGATTTTTCCATGATCCATTCAGTTTCATCATCATCCTACATATTTAACTGATTGATTACTCAAAAATGATAAAGCTAAAGAGAAAGAGAGCGAGAGCAAAGTTTATTTTATTGTGATTGAGTTTGAATGTGGACTTGCATATTGCTTTTCGATAAACAAGATTCATTCCAACTAACCGCATGCACGCACACCGGTACTGATTGGTTTTCTCAGCCTCTGCTTTATTTTGTTTTTCGCATCCGCCGTGAAAAAAAGATGAATCCAAAGCAAAGCCAGCCAATTTGTCTAGCAAAATTTTTCCTCTTTACTCTCGACTCTCCAGTCATTTCAAACTCACAATCCGTTTTATTTATTCTTGGTGGTGTCGGTGTCCTTCTGAGCTTAGCAGTGTTGTTATGAAGGAGTAAGAACTTCATCACGCAAAACTCGAGTGGAATAAGGTAACAAAAATCCTCCTATTTTATTTTTGTTTATATAACCGCATCAATACATAAATATTCTCGAGGCGAAGAACTCAAACTCGTTAAAAACGACAAAATGCTATGAAGCATCGCAATCACCCCACGAGTAGCACGAAACTCTTCACGATGATCATGTTCTCATCATCATCATCGTCATCACCGAGCGAACGGAAGAAGGTCTTTTTCTTTCGGTGAAGCGCTGTTAAAGCAATCCAATCCACATGTAATGATGTATGGAACAAACACCTAATTAGTTTGCTTATATTTTGCTACCAGCGCAACCATATCAGCTAGTGGCTGTACGCAATACAACGGAAACTTGGTTGGTCGCTCCGCAGATTTAGCGAATAGCACAGAAATTAAAAAAAAAAGTTTTGCGATCAACAATATCATCATCATCACCGTCATTGGTCGGTCGGGTGGTCGTTGTAATAAATACAGGCTTTAAAATTGGTGTGATGATGATGTGCTACGCATTTTATCTCCGCTTCTCAGCTTAAAACTCCCAAACATATCCCCTTCCTCGGAACAGCGAATAGCTAAATAGGAACAGAAGAACGAAAGATGTGTGCGGTTTCGTTTCTCCTACTAAAGAGGATGTTTCACACGTCTTTGTCGATTTTATTTCTTGCCATTTTCCACGGCTTCCATTTCCATTTTCATCATCAAACTAAACTAAAAAATCATCATCGCCTCTACCACTCTACCTCTCCTCTTTCTTCCTCCATCCGATCCTCTATATCGACAATGGACCAACATTGCTCCCTTTTTAGTGGTTTACGACAGCGACATAATAATGTACCGTCGTCGTCATAGTCGTGTCACTCACACTTCAACTCAGTTAGGCAGATCATTGACAAGTGACTACCGGCAGGAAGATCTATGCAATGGGAGTATTGATATGCACATTATCGCAGATATTGCATGTATGTATGGATCCATTCATGTTTCATGTATGCATGTCTTCCTTCGAACACCATTAACGCTAACCTATTACATAACATGGCGATAGAGGCAAATGAGCTTTACGTCAGGGACACGCCACAACCGTCACTTCAACTTCCAAAAATTCCTTGTTGCCCCTGCATCGAGAAGTTATGTTTATAATGGAGTTATGTTTTTTTTACGTTACTACAATGCATTGCATGAGAGAGGAGTTCATCTTCCCTGATGAATCGGACAATGGAAGTGGAGTATTGGAGAGTGGAGATGTTCGCTATCGTTCTCACTTCTTCTACTCATTTATCATTTCGCCACATTCAACACGGGCCTTTCTGATTTACATGTTGTACCCTTCCTTCTTATCACATATTTATGAAAAGTATGGAAGTTACCCACCTTGATCAGATTTTTTCAAGTGTGTTCCTTCATCTGTCGGTCGTCTGTTGCGTCTTCGCTTCGTACTTTTAACGACTTACTAGACGACTTTTTGCTTCCTTTGCACTAACGTTTCTCTTCTGTTCATTTCCTTCCCTTCAGCATCTTTAGGGAATGAATACTAAAACAGAGTGTCTCTGAACAAATCTCATCACATCATGGATAAGCAAATGCATAACGACAAATGTCCATCAGATTTTTCTCATGCTAACATCATTATTTTTTTTCAAAGCTAATTTTTTACACGGAATTTATTTCGCATGGCTTAGAGTGCGAACTACAAACACACTCACGATAGTCAATCAGGGATATTTACAGACATTCATGTACTTCTCACCACCATCATCGTCATCGACGAAAAATGAATAAGTATGCTTAATATAAAACATGATAGTTTTTTAATGGGCCAATACTTCAAATTGGATAGGGACGGTCCAAGGTATATGAGTTTGTTGAAGTGATTATCTGCATCCTATTTCCTTCCACGTAGATAAAGAAGGAACATGAAAGCGGTACGTACGCAAATGCAATTTTCAGTGAGCTCAACTGAACTGAAGTGCAAAAGCGGTATTCGCGGTTGGTTTCTTGTAGTTTTGCAGTAATAATGGTAATAGCAGGTGGTTCCTTCAAAGGCAAAACTTTTTTTTTCTCCCCTGAGACTGACAGTAAGAGCTCAGCACCAAAACCCAAACAAATAAGTAATCTGCATCAACCACTCCAAGCATAACCCTTTCATTTTCATTAAAGTTGGCCCTTAAAATAGATAAGGAGGCTCTCGCTCAGGGTTTCAAATTCTCCGACGCTTGAGAACAGTGTGCGCAGTTGCTTCCCCACCATTCCGCAGAGAGCAGTTTGATGATGTTCCTCCGCGATTTCTAATTCCTTTGTTCATTGCAAAAAAAAAATAAATAAAAATACAGTGGCAACCAAAAGAATCCTCTGTGTCATCTCGCACAAATAGAGCAGGTGTTGTGATGTGTTCCTACTATTGTGGAATCTATGCAGTTTTTTGTTGCGATTCATTCTTTGAATTTCATCACATTCAACAGTAGCTATCGAACCTAGTAGTTCCTTGTCGCCGTTGTGCTGATAATTTGGAATAATACAGATGGTTATTTTGTTCCTGAATATATTCTTTACTTCTAAGAAGTAAATGAAAAGACTTGTTTAATCAAATTTCTCCTGATACATAAATAGTTTGATACACAAAGTAGATGTGCCTGTCAATCAGGGTATGTTCTAACTGTTGTTTTTTTCACCGGACTCATGTCGTGTGCCTAGTGACTGTGAAAAGCATTTCCGGACATAATTTCCGGGAAAGTCTTCCCTTCTACACAAGACTTTTGAAATTTAATGCAAACTCACTGAAGTGGAGTGTCAAAGAATAGACTTTGGAAAGACTGAAGGTACTAGAGTAAATATCCATTCAAGTATCATCATCTCGTTTCCGCTTCCACCCCCATCATCTCTGAATATCGAGAAACATACAAAAATATGTTTTCGGAAGAGTTAGATTTCCAAGAGTTGACGACCAGCTCTGGTAAGACTAGAAAATTTCATTCTATACATGACAATTGATTTTATATTCCCAATCACACTCGACAAGGTATCGTCTTGTTGGAAATGGTAAGGCACTTTCTCTGTAAGAGCATAGCCAATATCATCCGGGGCTTTGTTCCACTCCACCCGACCCAATATTAAACATTCGTGGAAAGGTCTACTAACTCACAAAGAAAAATATAATTTCTTGAATAATGAGTTCCCCTGCGTCGACTACTCACTCATATGTGTGGTGGGCGACGAGTGACGACGATGGCTCTCTCCAGATGATAAATGTTCATTTGACGTAGAAATAAGGCTTTTCGACATTCATTGGTAAATAAACGGAGATTCCGTGTGATTTACCCGATTTGCAGACATTCATGAAAAGCATGCATGCTTGCATACACATGTTCGTTAAGAGTTATGTTTATAGCTATTCGCGATGATGATGCTTTTGAGGTTGATAGATTACCTCTACTTGTAATGACACTTTTTCTCATGCGATATCGCGTTTTCTTCTGAATAAACTGAACTTGTTTCACGGCCATCCTTGTCTGAGATTAATATTATGTAATTCTAATCTTTTTCAACGAATTAATGGCTGATCAATTGTTGCATTGAATTGTTATAAAATTTTTACGCGTAGCTAATTTGACAGGTAGACGAGTTTGAGTGGGCTACACATACGTATTTTTTACAAATCGCACGATCTAGAGTCCTCGACAAATGTCAACTATTGCGTGTCTGACCATATTCGCGTCAGCTAGAAAAAGTAAAATATCGCTACGTATGTGCGCGCTTCACTTGTTACAGTTAGTGGTTTAGTTGTAATAAGGCAAACAATTTTTTTTTTGCTTACTTCGAATAGTGGTTTTGATTGGCACGAACCAATGCATTTTTTTTCTTTGTTTACTTAAGTTGTTCGTAGACGAATCATCATTATCATCTTCCTCACCATTAGCAGCAGTAGTACCACCAATAACTTCTGCTCTTGACCTAATTTAGAGCAAGTGTATGGCAGATTAGACCATACAAGCAAGTAAATAATAGGAGGAATTCCTTCCTTCCTTCTTCCTCACCTCTACAGTTTAAAGATCCTTGAATTGAATGAAAAACTGCTCAAAGAATTTTTGTTTGTTCTATCTGACCAGCAGGCCAGGTAGTACCAAGAGCGCCGGGTCATATGCTGTCATTGCAAAAGAGTAATTTGGATTGGATTAGATTGAGAAGAAAATATAAAAAATCACTTTTCACGAGGATACGGATAACAAATCGGCCTCCCAGTCTAATCTAGTGCATTATTCTGTGTCGCTCACAACCTTATATATTCATGTCTTGAGAAAAACTACATCCCATCTTTTGTTTTTGTCCTTTTTCTCTTTCGCAAAAAAAACTAATATCTATACAAAGTGCTGCAAATAATTGTCGTTGTCTCTTCGAAGATTGATACACGCTGCATTGCTAACTGCTTTGCTATGCTCTGCAAACATCAAGAAATACTCTTCTATCTCTATATTATCAGAGGAGACGGAAAACAAAGGGAAAAAAGGAAGGAAGAGCGGAAACTAAAAAATGAAAAAGTGCTCTCTTTTAGCCCCTCTTCGTTTACATATATCTACTACCATTACACGATTATTTCTAAAAGCCTCCTATTGCGACATTTAAGCTCTCTTTAAGTCAGAAGTGTTCTTCTGATATCGCGTGCCAAAGAAACAATTCGTTGCAATGCAATGTCTTTAAGCTGTTGTCAACTCCACAAATTCGGTATTTATTCTCTTGCTCTTCTCATAGGCTCAAAACAAGTTGGTTCTTTTTTCGACTTCACTTTATTTATGCTCTAGTGAAATGTATCGTCATTTAGATTACATCGTCTGTAATTGTATCCTCCCCGCATTTTACTTTTCACTCTCGTGTTTGCTTTTAAATCATGTTAACGCAAACATGCGTTCCTGCAAAATATGTTTATACATTTTTTTTTCTCCTGCAATGAAATGTGATAAAGCTGTCTCTCGTCACTCAAATTTTTTAATGATGAGCGTTACCTTATCAAAATAGAACTCCATCCTCTTTAGAAACCTTCCAAATTGATCAAATTTACTGAATTTTATGTTTTTTTCTTCTTTTATTCCTTCCTTTTTAAAGGTAATCACAAATCACAATAGATAAGCTATTCTTTTTAAAATTTTGAGCAGATAAAACAATAGGATAAACTAATCAGCTCATAAGGATTTTTTTATCCCACAAAAAGTGGAGTAACAAGTGGGGCTTTAATGCACTCTTCTTTTGGCATGTGTGGCATGTCACCTTCAACTGCCAACAACTTTTGAGCATTCTTCATCAACACCAACCACGTAAAGACAACGAAAAGGAAGAGCAAGAGCAATAAGGATCAAATAATATGTGAAGATGGATGACCGATAATAAAAAGAAAATGAAATGAAATAGAAATGAGGAATTTGTTTTAATACCGACGAAACGTTGACGGGAAACATATTTTGCGTTTTACTGAGGAAGATGTGTATCTATGTTGATACATATCAAAAATTTAATTAAGGAACATTCAAAAACAAATGTTTAGAATAAGGATGTTTAAAGTTAGAGAAAACAGTCAAAATACGTTTTCATTACGAGCAGACATTTGAAAAAAAAATATGCAAAAAAAACCGTGTTCGTGTTTTTCAATGAGTCATCTCATCATCTCCAATTATCACTCCCCGAACCTGAAGAGCGAACGTCTGTGCACTTATAGACTACACCCAGAAGTACTCTTTCAGTTTACGAAGTGCATTTTCAGTAGCAATGAAAAAATAATGATGAGCAAGCTAAAATATTGGATAGATAATGTATTGCCGTGTGGCTGGCTATGATTGAATTGAAAAAAAAAAGACTTACGGAATTGTCGCGTACCTAAAAGACCAATACCATTGTAGTCTGTAGACTTGGATGGTTACGAGTATAAGTGTGCTTGTAGTTTTTTATTATTGCAGAAAAATAAAAGTGAGGATTTCACTACTTCGCTTTTTCCATCAAGGATATTTTCTCCATGAATGTTTCATGATTATTTTTTTCTCCTAGAGTGGCATGCATACGTGCCATCATACGAGTATTATATACGAAAAACAAAAGCTTATTATTAGGACCATCCATCCTCTTGACATCATTTCGCCCTTTTCAATTATACCACATATCGATTAATTCCTTCGCTTACTACATGCAGCGTTTTCAAAATGTGAAGTGGTTCGGTTTGTCGAAGTTGGCTTGGTGGCAGTTCCGCTGAGACACTCACAATGAAAAACAATTCAAGTGCTACTGAATAATGTTTTTTATTATTCGCCATCATCATCATCATATCATGACACTCGTCTTCATAACTGTGAAATTTTTATTGATTGATGTCTTCTTATGTTTGCTCGTGTTCACGGGAGTTGATTTGTGAAGCCGGCCAAGCCATGCTGAAGTTATGATGACAAGTCAAGTCGTTGGACTCAAAAGAGAAAAAAAACCAAAGCTGGTGCTCTCACCTCACCTCTTTTCCCGTCTTCTAGCTCAAAAGTATTTTTCCATAAAAGGGTTGCTTGCATGCATGTGAGGATCATAAAAAAAAAAGAAAAATGTGCTTGTACAACGCTTGGGAAGGAAGACATGTGCTTCCATGGAATAGGCTTCAATATGGACTTTTTTCTTTCCCCTCCTCTGTTACGACTTCAACTATATACTTTTCTATATATTTTTTTTGTTTTGCAAAAAGCAAGAATTATGTTTTACACTTGAGAAGGTTAGATGAGCTCGGAAAAATATCATATGAATGTCATGAAACTAGGTGTGAGTCGACCGAACAAATAAAAAATACAGACGATTTAAAAAAAAAGTTTTTGGTACGCATACCGCACGTTGGTTAAGAATTTGCATGGCTCTAATTTTTCCTTAAAGCTTACTTAGGCAACAAAAGGATGTGAGTATTTAAATAGGTAGAGTCAGTCAGTTCAGTGATTGCATTCGCATTGGATCGGTGGTGGTGGTGGTGCCCGCTTTGTTTCCTTTCGTTTAAAAATCTGATGTATACGGAATTTACGGAGAAGGAGAAACCCGGGAGGGGACACAAAAAACTGCTCGTGAGTGAGAGGAAGCCTTTTATCCACTGTTCTCACTCACTTTGCCTTTTATTCTTTCCTTCATGCCTTAGCCCCGTCGTCGTCATTGTAATGATATGTTTGTACATGAGTGAGCGAGTGCGTACATACAATAGGGGACAAGGAGCACTATAAATGGTTAATGCATAATATGCAAGTGAACTCTGGCGCGGTGCAATGACTGTATGGAAAAACTGGATCGATATCTCACATACACGCCACTGTATCTCGGCAGGCTTCTCAGGGAAAAGAATATGGGAAAAGGATGAAAAAAAATGCCGACCCGTACTTTTCGGCATTTCTCGGAGAGTTAGAGAGACCACTGTCCCTTATTGTATTGCCGGTGCTTGGTTTGATCGCTCGGATGATGAGGATGGTGTGATTGTGATATTATCATTATTGCAATGGTGACGTAGCGAAAGCATTTTTTGAATCTGACAATGTATGTTCCGCTTTGACTATGTTATATGAGTTTAAGAGAATGTGAGTAAATAGGTTCATACCTCATACATAGGTATGTCTAGAGTCTAGAACAAGAATTCCTTTTAAACCTGCTTCTTTAAAGCAAAAGAAGAAAGTAAATCCTATAAAGTAAATTTCCGTGCATGGCTTTTGTTAGCTTTCTTTTTGTGGAATATGAAAAAATGTATAAGTATTTTTTTCTTCTCTTTGATATTGTTCAGGTCCACAGACTGCTCGAAAGAGACATGAAAGTGCTAGTCGGCCAGGCCCGTCGTTGTTGTCTGCCTCGTCTGCTGCTGCTGCAAGTAGTAGTGCCAGTGATAGTTCTAGTAGTCTAAATGGTGGTAGTTCTATCCGGATAGGCAGTAATGCAATAAGTGGGAAAGGTGGTAGTAGTAGCAAAGGCAGCAGCCGCACCACTACTTCCAAGATCGAGAAATTGGGAGCGGAAGACGGCCGTCTCAGGAAGACTTCATCTGCTGCTATCCAACAGAACACCATTAATAATATTATTAATAACAATAATAATAACAGTATCCTGAGAGAAAGTGGAAGTGAGTGGGTGCTGCCGGGAAAGCCAGGTGAATTTGTGAGGGGCCAGGAGGACAGCGAGGAGAAGGGGGTGGAGAAGAGGTACTCAATCCGTCTTTTTGTGACAGAAGAAAGCTTTCCCTGGAATTTGATCAGGAAGGAGAGGTGCTCCAACGTGGTCAAAGCCCGGACAAGGTTCCCCGAGCCTTTTGTCCTTCCCGCGGGAGAGATTGATAATTGGTCGTTGAAAATGGCCCGACCAACGACCCCCATCACTGCCTTTTTCAAACACAGAAGTGTGTTTGTCACCGGGGCCACTGGATTCCTGGGAAAGGCTGCAGTTGAGAAATTACTCAGAACATGTCCAGACGTTCAAACTGTTTATGTACTCATCCGCCCGAAGTCTGGCTCGGATGTTCAAGCCAGACTAGAAGAATTACTGGATAATTCTGTAAGCGTTTCCTTCAAACCCTCAATTTCTCTGCGCGTTAACATTGATGACTTGTTTTTTATATTCTCACAATTTCTATAAATTAGTAAAATTTACAAGCAGAAACAATATGGTTTTTGATCTATTTGTGAGAATTTTCTCGATTTGTGTGAATCATATCATTCATGATAGTGCATGTGAAATCATTTTCAGTTGTACGACACCATTAACGTCAACGTTCAGGGAACCAAGCGAATTGTGGAGTTGTGCAAGCGAATGAGCAAACTTGCTGTAAGTGTGGCTGCTGTTCCATAAACAATCTGCTTAATTTATACGAATTCAGTTCCAGTGAGGGCCTCTTTTTCATCGAAAAGTACTTAATATTCTGAGAGTCATTTTCTTTTGTACTTTTTTTTTAAATTTTAAATGGAAACGAATATAATGAAATGAGATGATTGACGTCAGTCATGTCACGGATGAACCTCTTCGTGTTTGCATGTGAACTAATAATGAAATATGTAGTTTATAATAGCAAATTGTTATTCTGTTTGCTTCCCCAGGCTCTTGTGCACGTTTCGACCGCGTACGCAAACTGTGAAAGAGATGAGATCGATGAGAAAGTATATCCTCCTCCTGCGGATCCTAATAAACTTATCCAATGTATGGAATGGATGGACGATGATATTGTCGAAACCATTACTCCTCAGTAATTGAAAAATAATTAAATTTGCAACATGCTTTTATCTGACATTAAAATGTATTCATCTTATTTTCCCCTGATTTTCACATCGTCATCACAATATCTAGGTTGATTGGGAGCAAACCGAATACATACACGTACACGAAGGCACTTGCCGAACACATTTTGACGGTGGAAGCTGCAGACCTCCCAGTGTGTATCGTCCGACCATCCATTGGTAAAAAAAAGTCCAAATAAGCGTCACGCTCGTTTGACTATGATTGGGTGGAAAAGAATAAATGATTTCTTTTTTATTTAGTCACAGCAACGTGGAAAGAGCCTGTAGCCGGTTGGGTCGACAACGTGAATGGTCCGACTGGCCTGATTGCTGCCTGTGGAAAGGGTGTGCTGAGAACATTGTTGTGCTATAGGAACAAAGTAGCTGACTTGATCCCGCTGGACTTTCCAGTAAACCTTATTTTAAGCGCGGCATGGTACACTGCAGAACGCAAGTACGTCACTAATTTTTGGTTTCAATGTATTGCAGAATAATGGATTCATTGCTAGTTAAACTGATCTTGTGAATTTCATTTTTGTTCTGCAGGCCTGAAGGAATTAAAGTCTATAACTGTTGTACGGGCACGCAAAACCCTCTGTTGTGGGGCGAGTTGGAGAGTTGGGGGTTCAAACATTTAGTGAACAATCCATTAAGTGATGTTCTCTGGTATCCTGCAGGCTCCTTTAAGTCCAATAGGCTATGGAACAACATCAACGACTTTTTTATACATTACGTTCCTGCTTACTTAATGGATGTGGTTGCCAGTCTGACTGGCAGAAAGCCTATGTAAGTCTAGAGTCTGGAGTCCAGACCACATGCATAAATGTATATTTCTTCTAATAACTATAATCCAATCCACTTGTCCATCATCATTTCCCGACAAAATTGTTTGTATTCTTTTTTTGAATTCTCTCCCGGAATTATGTGCATAGTATAATTTAATCAATTATCTCTATTTGCAGAATGCTCAAAGTTTACAAGAAAATCACGAAAGCCCTTCAATCCTTGCAATATTTTACAATTAACGAATGGCGATTTAACACGGATAATATGGTAGCTCTGTATGAAATGCTGTCCCCAGAAGACCAACGAATGTTCAGCTTCAACGTGAAGGAAGTGAACTGGCCCACATACATTGGCAAATACTGCCTTGGTCTCCGAAAATACGTTATGAAAGAAGACCACAGCACGCTGCCCGCAGCTCGCAAACACGTTCGCAAGTACGGAATCATTCACTGCTCAAATATTTTCTCTCAGACATGATACAAATAATTAGCTTCTCTTTCTTAATACCAATATTTCCATATTTTCAAAAAAACATTTTCAATGAAATGTGTATTACGTACAATTTTAATAGTCAATTCTCTTGTTTTTGCAGGCTGTACTGGGTTCATAAATTCACTCAGTTCTTCCTAATCTTGATATTTTGGCGAGCGATAATGTTCCGATGTGAAACTGCCCGACAACTCTGGTCATTCATGTTTGGTATGGTGTTAAGAATGGCTCGGATGTTACCTATAGGAGAGGCGATTTGATAAGCCTAAAATTGTTATAGCGCTCTTAACAATTGTCAATATTAATTAATTATATTATTAGGATTACAGTTATCACAGTCCTATAAATTATTCATGAAAAACTATATCGAGAATGGAAGACGAGAAGCCAGGTGAAACACTAGAAAGCAAAAATAGCCTTTTTTCCAACAAACATTATCGCTACATCATCCAAAAGATCTATTATTTAGTGGCGTTTAGCTTCGGTTTGTCTCCGTTATCTTCACGATCAATGATCAGTTTCAATGATTTAAAAAACAAGGATCGGATCATTGTTTCGCTTGCTTACTCCTCCTCAAACAAAAAAAAAATATATTAAAAAACAGAACAAAGAAGAAGAACACATAATTTTACTTTCGTGTGTACATGTCCTATTGACTCTGTAGAAGTAGGGGATTTTTTCAAGTTAAGGTAAAACATAAGCATTACGTAAAATTTAAGATTTATACTATACTTTTACTTGTACAATTGATCCGATTCCTGTGATCCATAATGTTATACAACAGTCTAAAAAATAACATTTTCCACTAGAAACAATTTTTTTCCTCTTTCTATGCATTAAATTTATGATTCATAAGAAATTATATATCTTCTTGTATATCTTGTTTTGTTCGTAGCAGTAGTGCGTGGCAAACAAAAGTTGTATGCCTCATTTTCGATTTTAAAATGAGTAAGGTTTTAAAATTCTTTGTTGAAATTACAAACCTTATATCATGCCACAAAATGTCATACTCCGCACACTCCAAGTATTCTTTTTAAAAAATAATTCTTGAAAAGATCTGCAGTAGTTTGGGGTTTGATTACCCGATCATTTTCTTATTGGACGATTGACCTAGTGACATTGAATACATGAGAGATCCCCATACAACCTCCCTTCACATGTATTCTCTCGCCGATTATTTCTACTTTCTTTATATTTCGTGGGAGAAAACCATCGAATTGAACAATTGAATATACATATGTTCAAGCAGTCCAGGCAAGTCCGAGTCCTGTGTTGTTTCCAAACTAAGAAAAGTGCAAACGGATCGGATGATATTCCCCACAGAAAGAAACTTCTCTTCAATTCCTCAAAACAAAAACAATGTTATGACATTACTATTACTTTCCATGAAAACAATACTAATGATGATGATGATGATAATAACGACATTGTATTGTAATGATGAAATACTTAATCTGCCTTCTTTCTCTCTTTAGAAAGTAAGAACTCCCTCTTTTTCTACCTTTTTCTTAAGTATGTTTTTTTCTTACGAAGTGTTCCTCCGTAACGATAATGAAACCTAACCCAACGTAACATAACAATTTCATAAATGCCCATCAAGCCAGAAGAACAAATATTAGGGAACTACGATGATGACGATAATAAAAAATATATATAATTTGAGTGTTTCTACCGCTGCTCTATAGAACTATTAATATCGATGATAATACTATTAAACACTGCTACTACTAAAACAATTTATTGTTACAACACTTTTTACGAGAGAAAGAAATGTTTCTTATTGAACTTGTAATACAAGAGGGGGAAAAAGAAGAAAACAAAGAGAACAACAACTACTACTGCTACAAGCTCTTAATTTTTTAGTTTTTATAGAGTAAACAAAAATAATATTTAGACTTTTATCACTATTAATTGGTAAATACCAGGAAGGGAACAACTTGGTTATTTGGTATTGCTGATACTCAGCAAAAAAAGAGAAAATATTTGCTACAATAGAACAAAAAAAAAAAGTTAATATAGAACTGTAACTTTTTGCTCCTTCAGCAGCAGCCGATAGAAAGTAATTAGGATTTAGAGAAAGAATTTTAAAAATCATGATAACGTTACTATTATATGATACGATTATAGTTATATTCAAAATTAATCTAGGCTTATTGGTGCCTGTCAAATGCTGCTGATGAAAGCCACTGCAATATACAAAATCTGAAGACTAACTGCCTACTCAAATCTTAACGTTTGGCAAATGCCAAAATATTCGTCGGGTTTTGCTAATGAAATGCTAGCTAATGAAAAATTATTGTGGCGCATTTATCCTTTTGCGGCGAGGCAGTATCATTTGAACTGCACTAAAGCATTAAAAAACTTATGCAATTTCTTAAAGACAAGAAAGAATCGAATCAACAAACAATTTCTAGCCTTTCAAAAAAAGTAACGGTAAATAAAAACATAGTAGTTGTTAGTTAAAACTGTTAATCTTATTAGTCCCATAGTATACATATTAGAATAATTTCGTCATTAGTATTTTTATTTCTAGTTCCTTGAATTCGATTTACTTTCCCAGTTTCCCCAAAAAAATGCAATATTGCAAGCATCGCTGCTGCAACTTTTTGCGCTGGACGTATTCACAAGAAAAGTGTGGTACTGAGTACCGACATCGTCTTCAAATATTTTTGTCCGTTCTGATTGTATCGTGTGTGGTGGAAGAATTTTGTCGTGCATGTCTTCGTAAGTATCATTATCGTTATTGTAAAATACGTTCTTCACCTTTTCGAAATCTTTTTTTTTTGTTTTTCTTGATTCAGTTTTTAAGTAGTAAGCAATATTATTTATTCTTGTATACACTTTAAGTACTCGGATGTTTTTGTACCTTTTCCAATTTATTTTTCTTTTCTTCTCAAGTACTTTCTCTTATGAGTGAAAGAGCAGTAGTGCAGTTATAAATAATTCATTGCAGTTTGTAAATCATTGATTTAAACGTGGTTGATTGGTGTGTTTATTCCTACTCTCCTTCAGATGGAAGTAAAACGTATCATGCTGGACTACAACGTAAGTTTAAGGATTGTTCTGCTGGAATTCAGAAATAAAATTAATGTTTTCTTTTGTTTTTTGATATTCCCATTTCATAAGGAATTGTTTCACGTACTTAACAAACATTATGGAATTGATTTCTGTATTTTTTTTTCTCGTCGTTGATATGATGCAATGACGATAACGTGCATCGATTATGATGTGTATGCAATATGCAATAGATAATAAAGCTAAATTTTGATGTGTGTCAATTACATCAAAAAACAAATAAATCTCTGCAGACTGTAAAAAATAAGACAAGAGAGCTAGGAAAGAAAGGAAAAAAATGTACGACGATTCGATTGTTGGCGATGATGTGACGGTAGTATGATGAATTGCATTGAGGTTATCATTAAGGAAAAATAATTATTATTGATATTGCAGTGAGGGTGTGAGTACTACTAAAGTTATATACATAATACTAATTTTTCTTTCTTTTCCACACGCATCCAAGGCAAAAAAACTAAATGAAAGCATATATACCTCTGCATACAAATCGTGCTTCGTCAAATATGTTGAAAGATATTTCCATTGTAACAATATAGACTATAGGCTAGGGTACTAGAATGTTATTTAAATGCTGCAAATTGGTTTTAAGAAAAGAATATCGATAAAAAAAGTTATCCAAAATGCGGAAAAAATAAAAAGAACAAAACTTTGCCTCATAAGAAATCTTTTCTTCCATTTTTTCTCATTCTCATTATTTTTCTTGTATGAACATCACTATTACTACAAGACACAGATAGGATGGAATAAGTTGATTGTTTACAATCACCTTACTTTTTATCTTTCAACTCTAACAAAAGTTTTTCTCTCAAGTCCAGCTACTATTTACAGTCAAGTGATCATCTTTCTTCCCAAGAACAAATCAAATATTTCTTGTTGTTTGAGAAAGATTGGACAGTCCAAAGTTCTTATCGGTGTATCGAGATATGTTAAGTCTGTGTCTTGTAAATAGAAGCATCTGCGGACTGTGGGCACGGCGATGGCAAAAAAGAGAAAAAAAAACGCACACAAACTTCACGTCCCCTTCTCAACTCAACTGGCAGTCCAAGTACACTCGTCTTGGTACTTCAGGTAATTGTAGTAAGTCAACATAGAAGGCCCCTCTTGACACTCCAACTTACTCCGAGAAACATACATACATTTTTCAATTCCAAGAAAAGAAATCAAGCGAACTGCGAAAGCCGGCATTGAATGTTGAAAGTTTCATATTTATTCTTGAATCGTTGGATTAATATCATTTATCTTCAATTGACTGGTATAAGTAAGAATCCCGCATTGAGTTGAACTACTTCCAGTAGGAATACGCAGATGTTTCTAATACCCAGTAATATAATAAAAATAATAAACGGTTATGGGGCAAGGTGAGATTTCTCTTGGAACCGGTACTAAAATGGCATTCATTCGTGAATCGAACGCGATCACTAGTAATACGTAGTAGTACCATTGTGACCCCATTTGATCACATCCTTTAAGTAAGAGTTCCATTTAAAACAAAAAATACGTGGGAAAATAGTGTTGGAAATTTCCCTTTAATCAATTGAATTAAGAGTGTTAAGCACCAACATAAAACTTAAATAGCTCAAATTTATGTTTCTTTGTTGACATTAATGATCAGCCCATATTCTTAGACTAAGTAAATGCGGATCATTAGTGTAATATGAAGAAAAATAATGGAATGGTCATAGATTCCGTCCAGACAGTCCATAGAGATTTAGGACTTGTAAATAGTGAGACTCTAAAAAATCGGTTTGGAACTGGCAAAATGAAAAGTCAAGTTTTACGTCTAAACTGTAGAAAACAATGTTGCGCTATCAATTTACGAAAATAAAATTTTTAACCTCAAAATTTTGAAACGAGTTTCATCTTTCATAGCTATCTCTTGGTTATTGTTAATACAGCAATTTATTATTATATATATTTTTTGTATTTTATTCGTTTATTTTATTCTTTAAAAGACAGGACCAAGAATCTGCTGCATGACTGCTTACTCAAAATCCAGATTCAAGCCCTTTGAACTACTTTATTATTCATGTTTCACGCGACGCGTCTCATCGAACCCAATCCAACAAAAGAATGGCAGTTCGTTTAAGCTTACTTTTCTTTGTTCCGCCTCATTTTTCAATTTCTATCTTCTTCCATATTTCATGGTCCAGTAGAAAGGATTGAAATTAGATAGAACCTCTCACTCACTCAATTCCAGCAAGCATTCATTGAAATCTTTTTTTTTCACCAAAAGGTATATACATTTCTAAACGTGCTTACATTTCATATCAGATGCACATGACTCATGCAAACATTCACCATCGTTATGATTGCTTGCATGAGCCGGATATGCAGCTAAACCAAACCACCGACACGATTGTGCAACGCGATGCCTTCGTTTAGAAAAAAAATCCTTATTTTTCTTCTTTATTCCATATCATCCGGAAAATAATGTTATTCATTTTTTGCCATTACTTGTTCATCTTTTATCTTCTCATCTTTGCCAGTTGAGTTTTTTCTCCACGCCTCGTTGCGCTTATTCCGTTAGTTGAGCTGTTCTGTTCGAGAAACCAGAGACCCTTGAAAAAAGGGAAGAAAAATTCATTGAAGTCGAGAACTTAAGGACCCACCAGCCAACCGACATCATAAACAGAGAAAAGAACAAGCGGAGCGCTTTCACTTTATTCTCAAAAGGTAAACTATATTTTTTGTAGCATTTTTATGCATACGTTAGGAAAAAATGTAAAGCATGAGGCATGATGGGGAGGGGGAAGATAATAATTTCATTTCTTTTCTTTTGTTACTCATGCATCAGAGTATACAAGAAAATTATTGGATAAAAAGAAAAGCATTACATTTACTATGCATGCAGGCACACATAAAACTAAAACAGGCTAAATATGTCTTGTTAAATTCTCATTTCTCTTACTTTATTTCACTCAAATTCACTCTATCATCAAAAACTTTTCCATCTCTTGTGCTTTTCATTGAGAGGGGAAAACAGAGAGAAAGATTGAATTATTTGGAACAAAGCAGAGGCGGTTTTGTAGGGCGACGGTGCAAAAACAGTGGATTTTCCCGCAAGCAGGTTCATTAGGTTTTTCTCCTGTGGTTGCGAAGAATCAAAAAGGAAAGCAATAATGTGAAGCTTTAAAAAAACCTTTGTCCATAAAAAGTTATTGCTTTTTTAAACTCTGCTTGAATCCGAAAAAGTTGGCTTTGGCATTGGTTCACACTCTTCTGGCTTCATATGTCCTTAACAAAGTTGGAGTCTTAACCTCATGCGTTCCTCCCCTCTTTGGACAAAAAAAATCTCACGGGAATTGTGGTGGAATGATGGAAATGAGACACAAGCAGACACAAGCTATTGATTAGCTCATCGGTCATTATCAGAAGGGAGGATAAGCATCATTTACCAGCAGGGTTCACATCTAAATTCCACCATAATTCTTTAAGATCACTCCAGTAATATTAGGACGACACTCTGGAGAGAAGAGCCTGGATTCTATCTAATCATCATCATTCTTCTGAGCGAGCATGCACCTGAGGCCATCATTACTGCACGAGTACGACTAGGATTTCTTGTGCGAATAGCAAAAACTCTGCCCTGTTTTTTTTGTTCACGCATGCATATAAAAGCTACTTACACAATTACGGAATAAAAAGGCTAACTCTGACAAGAAAGAAATAAAACGGAGAACGAAACATAACCAAAGTTATCTCCGGGAATAAATGTTTTTAAGATGGAAGATGGTTCATTTTTAACATGTAAATGTAGCGTGTGAAACGTCTGCAAAAAGTTTGTGATGTCTCCGGTCTGGATTTTCCAATTCTTTTTTTTTATCTACCTCATATGTCTTTCTTTGAATACGCTTCTGTGTAACGACAAATAGAGTACATAATATTATTCATTATTGCGGACGAGTATTGGCTTGCTTAGCTCTGCATCTTTTTCTGAGGTCGGCATCCTTGGCGAGATGATCCATGAAAGAAATAATGAAAACCTTTAAGGTAACTGGTATTTCAGACACGTACATTGTACCATACTCTCATAAAAGACCAGTTGAAGGAATTATTGCAAGCTAGCATTTTTTACTCAAATATTTCCACGTCATTTTTTATATAATATTTGTATTCGACTAAATTTTCCATTTCCTTTTCGTGTTCCAAACTTTCCCTCATCGAAATCCAAGTGAATTCATTGTGTTTCGAAACATGGGAATACTTATGTTTCTTACTTCCATGGACTCATGTTTGTCTTGCAAAGAAGCGGATGTTGAGGGAAGAACGCTCGAATTGAATCACTAACACTATACTAGGGATAGTGTATTTACTTGACAGTCAATTGGGACTTTTGAACGTGTGCTACAAGAATGCAAGTGCATATTGCACTTGCACTACACCGCCGTCATTTTCCCTGGACAAAAAATGGAAGCAACAAAATCGAGATGGAATTGAGAAAAAGAAACCACTTTTTTTGTTTCACGGTCATTTTATTCTTTTGTTTTTACTAAAGTAATTTCTCTCGGGTTTGCTTCGCCCTCACCTCATCACTCCCAACGACTGAGACCATTTTGATAAAAAGTAGAAGCATCCCTACCAAATTTGAAAGTTGTACGAAATTCGGTATATGTGATACACAAAAGTGAAGAGAGAAATACTTCTCATTTATGATATCATACTTATCGTTAGTTGTACAACATATCAAAACCAAGATGTTATACTTTACTCATGTAGAGAACTTTGTATTATACATCTTTACCCCTATATGAAATCATTTTCTCGAATACAGAACCTACAGTAGGAATAAGGCAGTCAAACAGCGATAATGACGTAGCTGAAAAGGGTTAACGGCGAGAGAATTGTTCTCAAAATACTATTTTAATGTCTGCCAAGTTGCATGGGTTGTCAAAGAAAACAGCTCCTTGCATTGGAACCCACGAATTCTGAAAATGAAAGGCATAGCGACATAATTGAATGAAAAGAGTTTGAAGAAAGCTGTCGAATGAGATGTCACACGCCATGTTCCATAAAAAAGATTTAACCGCCCTCGGTCGTTGATTGTTAACGAATTTCAAAAAATAAAAATAACAGTTATACTCAGCTACCTGACGTCAACCCTTACATACTTCGAAATTTTAAATTGACAGTCTGACTCCTCGTCAGGTTTATCAGCACTTTTAAATCTATGCTATAAGCGTCTCTATCGGTCTCTCCGTCCAGAAAACTCCTAGCGCCACTACGGCAAAGAGAAAAACTTAACTAACTTCCAAATTGGAACTACTAAAATTAGAAGTGCCAAAGTTGCATTCAATGCTAAAATAGTATATTTTAGTATTTGCTTTCACTGCTAAAATTGCGTATTTTATTATTTGCTTGCCCTACTTCAACCCTCTATTTTAGTATTGCAAGCGAATACTAAAATAAGGTATTTTAGTATTTGGCCTGATTACTAAAATAGTCTATTACAGTATTTGCTTCTATTACTAAAATATGCAATCTTAGTATAATAGAAGCAAATACTAAAATTTCATATTTTAGTATTCGCTTTTAATGCTAAGATAGCAAATTTTGGCTGTACGAATTAATGAAACGTTTAGAAGAAGCAGTTCACTCCACTAAAATAGGACATTCCAAATTGGTATTGCCTATAATCGCTGTAGTATCATTGAAAGCGAATCCTAAAATACGTGATTTTGGCAATAGAAGCAATAGTATTAGCTTTCAATGCTAAAATGGCGTATTTTAGTAATTGCTTTCAATGCTAAAATAGCGAATTTTCGCAGTAAGTATTTAGGATATGTCTAAAAAAAAGCCGCTAACTTCGCTAAAATATGGACTGCTAAATTATTATAGCAGCAGCCGTATTATAGCAGCCATAATTTAGACTGTTTTGAAAAACACGTGAGTCTAAAGCTAAGTAAAATAGTTCAAATATTGTAGTTTAGCAGCCGTAATTTAGGCAACTCTGAACACTTGCTTAACATATATTTGCCTTCGTAAGTCTCTTTACTCACGAGGAATAGTAGGACCTCATGAGTCTGACATTGTCGATTTTTTTCTTTCAGGGAGATAGCCCATCGCAAAAAAGGTACTCTTGCAAAATTTCGGGATGCACCTCTCTGATTTGCTGATTTTATTGCAAAAACATTATTTTCGATAAAAATCTGACATTTTCTTTATGACAAAATGCATGGAGAAATTCAATGCACCACAGGTCCCTACCTGATCAAATTTCTCACTTTACCCATCTCACTGTATAAAAATCTCGTAAGACTTGTTTTACTTTCACATTTTAAGATTTTCATATGGATGGGTAAAGTGAGAAAGTTGATCAGGTGACCTGTGGTGCATTGAATTTCTCCATGCATTTTGTCATCAAGAAAATGCCAGATTTTTATCGAAAATAATGTTTTTGCAATAAAATCAGCAAATCAGAGAGGTGCATCCTGAAATTTTCCAAGAGTACCTTTTTTTGCGATGGGCTATCTCCCTGAAAGAAAAAAATCGACAATTTCAGACTCACGAGGTCCTACTATTCCTCGTCAGTACGAGTTATTGCTGCTTAACATTCAATATTGCCTTGATAGCAAAAGTGGAGTGGACCCAACCCACGTTGTTGCAGAATCGAATACGCACGACTGCAGTAATTTTTGCTCTATTGTTTACCTGTTCTAGAAGGCGGGCTGCCGCATTAGTTGGCTATAAAAACCCATGTTTTGTTGGAAAAAGTTTCAATCTTTGACCTTGCCGTTAATTCTTGGTTCATTTTGCTGAAAAGAAATAAGTTTACGTCAGGAACCTTTGTTCCAAATTTGGGTACCATCGGTGCCCTCTTTCGCGAGTTATTCTTTGGACGGACTGACGGCCATGGTAAAATTAACACTCTTCGGTGTGGTCATCTAAGTGCGTAATAAAACTGTTAAAGCATAAAGATATCTGGCTTAATTAGTGTAGTCTACTTAGATAAAGAGCTACAATTGCTGCTTCCCTGTCATTTGTTCTATAATCTCAAGTTATTAGTTCCTTGGTATTTTTCATTCGCTGATGCTTTGTTTGAATGTCACATCATAATGACTATATATATAACTATGAGAATTCTCTATGAATTCCAAAACCTATTGAACATAGTGGTGTGGTTGAGCTGTAAGTCTGTCAGTATACCGATACGGCCTTGAGTTCAACATGTTCCTCTGTTTTTAATTTTTAAAATCTAAAGTCCAAATGTTTCTTTTACTGGATTAGCGAGGAAGGGGTAGCGTGAAGCGACGTGGGTCTTCTGGTTTTGCTGAAAAGTTTAAGGTGCCATCCTCACTACGCAAGAAACCAATGTTTCAAATTTGAGGTCAATCGGTGACCTCTTTCAATAGTCATTATGTCATCATCTGCACAGACAAACAGACGGACAAGGTAATCTCCATACTACCTTTGCTCCGCTCAGTTACGTAATAAAAACAATGAAAGAAGTTGAATTCCCTTGTCCATTTGCTTCCTGTATTATCTTCCAACTTTCCTCGACCACCTCCATTTTTTCTTTACTGAAAAAAGATAACTTTGAAAATAAAACGGAATGACAAAGTCTCGAGGTTGAAATGTAGAAATCAATGCAGCTCCGGTGCATTACAATGTCTACACTTGCATCACATTACATTACATCACATCACACAACACTTCAATAATGATTCTGATTTTGGAAAGAAGAAGAACAATATGACATGACAGCATGCCAATTTTACCGTGACGTTATACCTACACATAGAAAGTCTCGTTTTGTTTCAGTCCGCTCAATCGTGAAAGTCCTTTCCTATTTTTGTAACAATTTGTCCATTAACGTTTCTACCACTCCCCTGGAAGCATTGTACTAGACAGAATAACTTTATTTTCTGTGGTGTGGATTGTCCGCTTTTTCTGAGTTGGCTATCATCATCATCATCATCAGTGTCCAATCCGTGCTTTCTCTCGTCACTCAAACTTTATTTTTGCAATTTTCCCGAGTTTTTGCTGTTGCTCAGTACATCTTCCTCCTTCGCATTTTTTTTCTTTGCTGATGATGCTTTTTGAGGAAAACCAAAACGTGGGAGGAGGATTTGGACTCCTACAAACAGCTACTTACATATATTTCCGTGGTTATTTCTATATACATATATTATAGTCTTTGTCAGCATCCATTTAGTTTTAATCGTCACAGAAATTACCTAAAACCTCCTTTACTTTTCCCTCTGTTTTCACTTCAAAAGTGCACTTATCCACACGCGCGCTTTGGTGGAAAGTGTGCAGTTCTTTGCTCAGTGGGTGTCATAATTCCTACTTACGAGTAGTTGTATGGTAATATGATAAGGATTTACCAAAAATATCATCCCTTCAAGAAGTTCTGCTCTAGTGAGTTTTCTTTTGATCGCCCGCTTCCAACATTAAAAATGAATTTAGGTAAAAATGTCTTGGAACTAATGAAACTGCTGTTGTAATTGTAAATCTCATTTCGCCTTTTAGAAGGTGGATTCCTTAACGCTTTTTGTGTTTTGCCAACTAAACTAGCAAGGATGTTTGTTCAAATACGTATTGATTGCTGCAATACGTTTCACATAAATTTTGGATTCCTCATTTAAAGATGAACTTATATAAACGGTATTGTATTTCAGTAAGCTAAATTTGATTTGTAATAATATTCGCTTCGCAGTAATTTCTTTTTGGTTACTCGTTCAGGTCCCTTTTTATTTATACAAATCGCGACAATTTTTTCGCACACATAAAAAGCAAGCTTTTCCCATGTGAAATAATAATAATGTGTTAGTAGTTTTGGTGTATACATGGCTGATACTGATGATGATGATAATGGCGACAGTGTGCTTCGCCCTGTCTCACACTCGCTGCTGCTGTTGCTGACGCTTCGTTTTTCTACTTTTTCTTTCTACCAGTATAACTCTTCAACCGACCGACATGTTATACACACATACATGTTGATTCCTCCTTGTAAATCTGGAGAAAGCTCTGTATTCTTATCTGATGATGAAAACTCCTTTAGGATTACTGTAACGGCAAGATCTGCATCATCGCTCAAGGAAACCTAGCCAGAGCGAAATCCACACGTTTTCATTTGTTTCTTCCTGGTTCCCTATGATTCCCGTGTGGTTATAAACATTAACACCGCAACTATTACAAAGCTCACCATCACCATCATCCAAATGCTTGCCCACTCCTTTTAACAGAAATGTTGACGACTAGGCTCAGGCTGATAAAGTTGATCGCTAAATAATACTTGAATTATGTGTGGGTAAGGTTGATTTCCCAGAACGACATCGTGATTTTTTCATGGAATTCTTCAGATCTGCTTAAAGCCTTTTGCAAACCACGCATTTGCTTCAAGACTCAATTGAAGCAAGTGGGCGTTTTAAACCGCACAAGCCATTAAAGATTGACCTCATTCATTCAGCGTCAATCCTCTCGTGGAGAAGCTTAAAGACCATCAACTTACGGACATGACTTCCGGATGTTAAAAAAGAAGATACCCTCACCGTCTCACCTACTCAGTTTGTACGTAGCCGTGGAAAATCACACCAACGCTACTACAGGTAAATACTTACATGAAAGAATTCTGTCGTTCCAAATCCCAATTTAGGTACAAAAGCTTCATATTTCTTTGATTCACATGAGGAATTCACTACGACAAAGGAATAATCCTCCGGTCACAATAAAGTAAGAATGATAATGGAAGAATAAGTATTGGTACGAGTTAAAACACGTTACATGATTATGTGGTTCTATTCTTATCTCTTTTAGTTTATGAGAATTCAGTGAGTGTAACACTTTCCATATTTATGTAAGTAACGTGTGAATTGAAAAACCCTCTTTTTGTTCCAATTCCTTGCTTTTTTTAGGCCAGCAAATTCAACTTCATGGACACGGAAGGGTTGATCCTATTTTGGTTTTGATCGCTGAGTTTGAAATGACTGAATCGAGCGTAACAGGTCCTTAAAAATCAGATCCAACGTTTTTTGTGTACTGAGGCATTTAAATGATAATGGTACTTACTTAGCTCTCATTTCGAAATCCGTTTTGAGTTTCAAAGCTCTCTAAAAGGAAAAGGCTTTGTCTGACATGAAATTGGTTGCGAGTAATTCATCTCCTTCGCGAAGACGTCATGATCATGCATAGTTCTTCGGACTTAAATGAGTTTCTAAATGACACAGTTTTGATTTAACTTTCTCCAGATTTCATTAAAGTATCGAGCCAAGAGCTCGCTAAGACAGTCGCCTAGTAAGTAGGATGAAGACGAGAAAACTTTTCGGGGGTTACGCTATCGTATCATTCCAAATTCTCCAAACTTTTTACTTTCACTTCCATTTCCCAATTCTTTTTTACTCAATAAAAACTTTTTAAATTGCAATAACGTCTTTTAAGTCCGGAGGATCCGCGAAAAAAAAAATTGAATAAAAGGAAGAAATTCACAAGAAGGGAAAAAGATGGATGAGAGGTTTGTGTGACGTGTCACTCATTTGCATTCAGTGCAAAAGAAAACAGGTTGCGCTGCTTTCGCGGTCTGACGGGGAACTATAACAGTGGTACTTCCGTTCTTCGGATTAGTTTGGGAGAAGCATGAGTAAAAAGGCAATCAGTTGATCCGAACAAGTGATGTGGCTCAGTCTCAGCATCATCTCATCCTCAAAAATACTTTTTATGTTTGCCTCTTCTTGAAGTGAAGCCACTCTGCGCGCGAGAGAGAAAAAGTGAAAGACGAAAAATGATAATGATCTGACTGATGAATGAATGAATGGATTCGCATCACTTCTTCTTTCTTCCTAGATCCTAGTGCTGTTCCTTTCTCTTCCCACTTGAGAAATCGAGGCTATGGAGTGGGAGGAAACCAAACTTTAAAAAATATAATCTATCTATACGCTGTAAACTCTTTTCAAAATCCCACAGTGATGAGCACTTTTTTTAAAGAAAAAAGTTCATTTTGAATTATTTTGTTCGTCATCATCCTCTTCTCTCTCTTTTCCTGTCTATTATTTGTCTGTCTCCGGTGACAAATTTTCTTTGGAGAAGTATCAGAGGGAAAAAAACTTTTCTTCGTCTCCTTTTCTATCTCGCATTTCCCCCTAAATCTTATTCATTTCGTTTTTGTTGGTTTCGTTTTGGCCATGTTTCCATGAATGAGAAATTTCACCAGTATTTTTTTGTATGATCCACGAGAAAAAGTGAATTCCATTCTGCTTGAATTCAACAAGAAAAGGATGATGATGATGTACAGCATTCTAAAAAGTAGTGAAACCACTAAACAAATGAGCTGGATTTACAACTTTTCTCATTAAAAAACCATGTTTGGATAAGAGGATTTTCCAATTGGTCCCTGTTCACTGCCGCAGAGCATAACACACAGCACAAAATAAGTACGATACAGTAAAACTTACAACGACAAATTTTACTAGTTCTCTGCAAGCATTCATACTGAATAAAACCGTCTACATTTTTTTTATCTAATTCCCTGGTGAAATGAAGATGATCAACCAAAACTCGCTATCATTACTATCGCAAAATAAAGGGTGGGATGCGATGCGATTCCCTATGCACAAGCTAAAAACCATCATTTTTTTTTTTATCTCAGTTCAGCTTACTCCTTTAATTTTGGATTTATATGTTTCGAGAAAATCTTCATCTACCTCGTGAATTATTTTTGTGTCTCGTCCAAGTATCTTTTTATCAGGCTTACGATTAGTTTACACTTTTTTATCGACAGCTGTTAGGTTTGTTAGCTTAGACTCGTTTCTCGCGAGATTTTCTATGAGGCTTGTCCTTCTCCAGTGCGAGTCTTTTTTTTTTTTTTGAAAAGCACTATCCTTCAAAATGTGGATACTGCTTAAGTAGTTTTATGCCTTTATGATTTCTTTTTGCTGAGAATATCGACGAAAGTTTGAGGAAAGTGAGGGAAACGAGTTGTTTGAGAATGTAGTTGCATCAATTTAATGATTTGGGCGAGTTTTCGTATTGTTACATTTCAAGAGTAGTGAAAATCCATTTAGTGTAGCAATAAAGATGATACCCCTCAATACAATAAAATTCTTTATTGACCCCTTCACACGCAAGTGGACATATAAAGTGAAGATGGGGAACATGCATCGTCATAGATCAATGAATACAAATCCCATACTTTCACGCAAATCCCTACAAAAAACTTAAAATATGGAACATAAGTACTAATAAAACAACAGAGACAAAGAGTAGTTATGGTAATTCAAGTGTAGTGAAAAAATAGTATACTGAAGTAATCTGCCAGTTAATTTTCTCGTTTCTCTCGATTTCTTTGGAACGAATCAAACGTAGGAGCATATGTAATATTAATATTAAACTGCGTGTGAATAAAGTAATGGTAAATGATACCTACGAAACGCGAGCTGTGATTCAGCTCAACAATCTCGTGAATGAAGGGTTGTTAATGGATTTATATGCATTATAGCTACATTGAAAATATATTTAACAAGATTGAATCAGAATTCGGATCTACTAATCTGATTTTTGTATCGTATATCGTAGACATCGCAGTGAGTACTTATATATTTTAGGTGACGTGTGGTTTTGAAAGAAACGCTGACTAGTGATGATTTGTTATTAAAGGCTGAATCAGTGAGCATGGCTTATGGCTTCTTGTCCAGTCAGTCAATTCGTTGGGTCACTGCATCGCGGTCGTATCATCTATCCATCTCTCACAATTTTTTATGGTTTATGTTCTTTCTCCTCTCCGAAAATCTGAGATAAGTCTGCCTTGTCTTGTCCTTCCTCGTCATTATCATTTTTGCCGTTGAGACGAAAGCTAAGCTCTTTGCGTGCCTTTGCTTACTTACTGCATCAAAATCATCATCGTCTTCGTCATCATTCTTCTCAACAGCATGATCCCCCTTTTCCAAGAAGCTTTCCCCAGATGCCATTATAATACTTATGTGAAAGAGGAGGAAAAAACAAACATTTCATTTTATTATGTACATGTATGCAAGTCTCCAGCTCCCTTTACGTGGCCTTACGTTCGGATGTATACAAAAAAAACTCGAATAAAAAAGAGCAGTTTCGCCTTGAAGCCTTCCTTCCTTCCATCCAAAATTCTTCTTTTTTTTCTGTTACAAAGCCCAAGTTTGTATTTTAGCTCTTCCTACGTAAATACACATTATTATAAGCTGTTCTTCGTTTTTTTGTTGCCTTGTTGAAACTCCTTTTCTTCCTTTGTATTATCCCAGTGTTTATCTATGCCTTAAGGAGGAAGTGAAATGAAAGGAAAGAAGTAGAAATTGGAAGAAAACGAGAGAGCAAGAGAGGAAACGAAAAAAATGTGGAGGAAGAGGAGTAGGGCTATGAAAATAAAAAATTATGGCAACCTCATTTTTTGAACTGTGGCAATAATGAAAAGGATTGAAAGGGATGTTTCAGCAATCATCATCAACCCGTCAGAGGGCATGTTACTCTCCAAGTTGTAAAAAAGGGGATATAAACTTTCCCACCACCACCACCACCAGCAGCAGCAATAGTGATAGTGGTAGGATTCGAGAAAAGAGACTGAACTGACTAAGGAAGAATGCCATGTCATGGCGAGAACGAACCAGCATCTTCTGTAACATCTTAAATGAAGAAGGTCTAGGCTGGTCTTCTTTGCATTCATGTAGATGCCAACTTCCCAACGTGCTTTTATACTCCTATTGTTGTAAGCTTGTTTTTGCGAAACTTCTACTTTTTATGAGTTTAAAAAAGTTTATACGAGAATTTGAGGAGAGGAAAAGAAAAGATTGGATATTCGCAAGGGGAAAACAACATGAGATGTGACAAAGGCCAAAATGAAAAACAAATACTGAAAATAGACTGATTTATAAATGCTTGGAATACTAATATTTTTGCCATTGGAAAAAAAATCTCGACGTTTCGTATCAAGCTTTGTTTGTAATGATAGGTGAATAGCTCAATTATATTTCATACTTTTGTAACCAATCGGCTGAAATAGGTTTATATTCGGTTAATAGGTCTTCAATTAATTGGCACTGGTTTTTTACGTGCATAACAGCAGGGATAGATGAAAATAAAATGGATGGATGGATGAAAATTAGCAAAAATGGATTAAAACCTATTTTGACACACCCGGTGAGAAAATGCAAAGGTCTAAACTCTGGAAGTTTTCCACCACTCTAGATGACGTTTAGGTTGCCAAAGGGTATAAACAGAATAGTCAAGAAAGGAAATCAAGAAACAGTTCAATAACGAATCAAGGAAGAAGTGGGAAAATAAAATTGTTGGTAATACCGAGATTTCTATTTCCACATAGATTGAATCATTGCCCACTATATATACCTTATATAGTATATAGTGGGCATTGGGCAATGATTAAATATATCAACTAAATAATAGGAAAAATGTCCAGGAGGATGTTTTTGGGGCGAATTAAGGCGTTTCCGTAGCACGTTTAAATTTATTTAATAAATTTTTATGCAATTTTGCGTAGTCCAAAATAACCCATGTAATCATATGTTCCAGCTTTGAAAATGATTTCATCCAGACGGAGATTCAAAGTCTTAGAAAATGGGAAACTTCAAATTTTTAATCCAATTGCTCAAACTGTGGTCTTGAGTCTATACACCAGGGTACAAAGTTTTCATCTAGGAAACACGCAAAAAATAATTTATGTCATCATCTTCATCATACAATAATCTGTGCTTGCTAATTAAGTGTTCCTTTATTGTATTCGGTTACATACACGTGATTGACTCACTTTGCTGATTAGCAACTTGTCGGAAGGACACTGCAGGTTGGATAAATTTACGGGAAATTAAATCCGTAAGGTGATTTTGATGAACACTTATTTATTTTGGCAAGAACAGAAAGCCCTAAATGAACACTCGGGGTCGTTTTTGTAAAAAAATAAATTCTTATTATTCGGAGTTAATAAATATTCGGAGGTATTCCTGTCTTTGCAAAAACCATTTAATAAATTATATTATATATACTATCATTATTCTGGCGAAAATATATTAAAATTCACGTGTTTTGATAAAGTCCCGGACATCCCGGTTAGAAGCTCGTTTTGGTAAAAACTCAAAACCGGCAAGTAACACATTTAGCAAAATATCAGTTGAGAGGTTAACCAGCATGTAATTCTTTCCTTGTCTTTTTTCATTCCATAACTGCGTAAGTAAAAGTATAATTTTGTCGGAACAGCGCGCTTAATATTTTTGAGACGATGAATAGCATGTATACTCATTCTATATAGGTAATTTCATTCTGTTATCGTGTAGAAATTTAATAAGCAAATTCATTCAAAATCTTCAACTCGATGGAATGCTAATCGTTATCGTTAAATAAATGCAAGGTTCTTGTTAGCCCGGGATCACGATTTTATGCCATAGAAAGATTCAGTAATAAGAATAGTTAATGAGCGAAATTTCTTTCACCATCTCTTCAGCTCGACATACCATTTGAATGCAATCTTAAGTCGCAAATAAAACATAATTCCATTTTCTTTGTTATACGCTTTTAATACTTCTTGGAAATAAAATGGGGGATATTAAAAATTACCCGAATACTGTACTTTTTAATGGCATTCATATAGGAAATTATAAATAGTATTATGCAGGTCATAGACACAAAAAAGTTTCGCCAAAGAACAACTTGCTCAGCTTACGTTTGCACCTTGTCTCGACGGTTCAGAATATTTTGTTGCACACAAGCAAATAATCATCATTATTCGTGCCGAAATGCAACGTTGACAATAAAACATTCATAAAGTAAACATTAAAAGTGTAACAAACTTATTTAAAATTTACAATATTACCCTAACTTTAAGGTAAGTGTACGAGCACATTCTTCGCTCACCAAATTTATGTCATAATTCATAATATACAAGAGTATATACGTTCCTTTGTGTTTTTTATTTTCATTTGAAGGGAAAGTCGTTAACTGAAATTAGTGCGTTTTTATGTGTTTGCTTGCCCGCGCCATGAATTTGTTTGTTAGGCTTATGCGTATCCGAAATAAAGTTTGTAATTTCTTACCGTCTGCACTCATTAACGTAGTCATTATGTCTGTATTCCACACTTTTAAGTCTCTTGCTTTGTTATACGAAACCCGAAAGGTAAAATTAAATGTAAGTATTTTAGAAACTCACAACCCACATCACCATGAGAAATACAATTGAGATATTTTTTATTATTCCCTTATTTTTTCAACCATGAATGATACTTTGCTTAAAAAATTATTCATAGGAGAAGCAAGGAAAGTTTTCCCTATAAATAAGAAGTAGAGCGGTGAATACTAAGAAGGAATAAGATTTTAAATAAG
Source organism: Seira musarum (assembly GCA_027743895.1). Classification (NCBI taxonomy): domain Eukaryota; kingdom Metazoa; phylum Arthropoda; class Collembola; order Entomobryomorpha; family Entomobryidae; genus Seira; species Seira musarum. The sequence continues at coordinate 36,006 of JAHZMX010005619.1, forward strand.
AATCATCCTCATCGTCATTAAGTATGATCATCTTCATCGTCCGGCGTTGACATTAGCAGTTTGCTAGAGATTAAGAGTGCCTCTTCGCTACACCAAAGCAAACACAAAGAACAACACAACATCAAGCTTCTCCAAGGCAAAAACCACCGAACCACACAAGAAGTTAAGTTGGTGAAACAGGAAAAAGTTGAACTGGAACTTTGTCGATTTCTTCTTTTTTGGAAAGTCAGCGGAAGACGAAGCAAAAGTTTTTTTCTTACTCTTCACGTCCGTTCCTGTGTACCTCCGTTTCAGTGTCTCCCACCATCCAGATTGTCTCCTAACGTTCCTTGGCAGGGAAAGTGAAACAATGCAAAGTTGCTCCTTTTCTTTTGCGAAACTTTATTCCTTCTCTTCTCCTTTAAGTTGCGAGAGTGAAGGAAAAACAAGTGAGGAGACAAGACAGGGGACAAGCCGTTTAAGAAATAGTGAAACAAGAGGAAAACATGTTGTGTGGGACAAGAAAGTTGTCCATTCAAACAAAAATTAAGACATTATGCAAGAATCAGAGTCAAGAACATCGTCACCATCCCAACGTCTCAAAGAAGAACTGTACAAAACCAACTAGTTAGAGTAAAACCTTATTGTAAGCCTTCTTAAATATTCAGTAATATTGGCTTGTCAAAGTTTCGGAAGAAAATATGAATAGGGTCCATTCTACTACATCGTAACACTGTTATGCTTCGTAATTATTAAATAAAGAGAACCAACGAAGCAAAGGAAGAGAATGCTATAAATAGTTGAATTGGAGAAAAACTTGAAACTTTAAAAATATATGCATGCGCGTACAGGTCTGATACAGCTGAAGAAACTTGTTTCGCATTTTCTCTCTCCCTCTTTTCTCTGATATGGCTTGGACTTACCGAAGAAGGATATTTATTTCTTTTGATGCAGAGAGGATTATCTAAAAATTGGAATTGAGAATGCAACAGCGTGTTATTCCACTGGGAACAAGTTTTGTTTTCTTGTCAAGATTTTCATTTATTTTCCACTCCATTATATAGAACACTAATAATAACGTTATTATGTTCCTTTAGTATTGTTCAAGATACTATGTAAATGAGGTAAAATCCTCTTTTCCTTTCTAATTTTCCGAATGAATTTCGCCAAAAGAAAATTTAAATAGGTTTAGCTAAGTAACTATGAAAAATATGGACTCATCGGGAAAACGCTTGTAAACGGGAGAAATGAAGAAAGGGGCTGTATACACGTCGTTTTCAACCAACTACTAGGAACAAAAGATGAGGTAAAAATGTAGTGAAAATTTTCGGGTTGAATTGAATATCTTTTGTTCGTATTTCATATTTCCATTCCATTGAAAAGGAAAGTAGGTAATAAGGTAGGAAGTAGGGAGCAGTAGTAATAGCTTTCTTTGTGGACTTGCAGCATAAGAGGTGTAATAAAAAATCTCTTGTTGAGGTACCGCTAGTCAATTCTAGTGACAGCCTTTCATCCACTTCATCGCTAAAAAAGTATTTGAAAGTGGAGGAAGAACATAAAATAAAGTTGTTAATACAGAGATAGTGACGTAGCTGAAAAGGGGTTAGAGACGAGAGAGTTTAACCAGAACATAATACTGTTTTTAATGTCTGTCAAGTTCCATTGTCTGTCAAATAAAGCAGCTCTCTGCATTTTAACCCACGATTTCTTCATGTGAATGCCATGATGGCATATATGCATGAAACGAGTTCGAAGAGACCTGTCGAATGAGCTATCACAAGATATGTTCAATAAAAAAATATAACCGCCCGCGGTCATTGACGGTTAACAAATTTCAAAAATAAAATAGCAGTTATAATTTCGAAATTCTAAGGGCACGGTTTTTGTGAGCTTTCAAATAAGCCATCACGAGCCATATGTTCCAGTTGAACAATTTTTAACCTTTGACCATGCCGCTAATAGTTGACCAAAAATTCTAGAACAAAATAGGATTCGTCCTCAGTATGCCAGGAACCATTGTTCCATATTTAAGGTCAGTTGGCGACCTCTTTCGAGAGTTATCGATCGGACAGACGGTCACATCAATCTCAATTGCTTAGCTTTGCTTAGCTACGTAATAAAATATTGTAAGGTAGAAAGAGGCACAAGAAAGTGAAAGGAATACTCTAGGCCAAAAACGTTAAGGATTTGGTGTTGGATATTTTTAGCTATTTTATCAGTCAGCCAGACTGAGAAACAGGAGGAGGTAGATGTGTTGTGGCAATCGTGGTCGCGTTCTTTTAGTCAAATGACGTAATTTGAGTGTTAGATGAATATGAAAATAAGTGTGAAGTTTGGAGTTGCTTCGTCGCTTGGTTGATGTCATGTCAACTGTGGCGGCAGTTTTTGACCCCTTATTGTAAATTTAAATCAGTACGGAAGTTTGCCAAAACTTCAAGAGAAACATCAACTTCACTTCTGAAGACGGAAATGAAACAACTTTTGAATGGATTTTAATTTGCCACAAGAAATGACCAAAGAAGAGTGAATAAGGGGAGAATATGTGAAAATGAATGTTTGAATTGTCAATTGTCACACGTCTTTTGATGTTGCATAAGCGTAGTCATCACCATGACAAAGCACAAAGTTTAAAATGAGGTTAATTCCTTGAATTAGGCAAATTTGAGTGAGGAAATGAATGCATTTTAAATGTCTATCTAAATTGATGAGAGTGCATAGAGGAAAGTGAGGTTGCGACAAAGTGTTGTCTCAAAACTCCATTTGAATTCGACCTGTCTACCTAATTACCGTTAAAATATATACTTTTTCATGTGATGCGTGAAATTGTTGAAGGAAGATATAATTATTAAGCTAGTTTTGCAAGTCAATATTAAATCTTTGCTCTTGCTGAAGAATTCAAGTCCATACAAAAGTATAGACTTTATTCAGGCATAAACATACTTATATATATATATATATATATATATATATATATATTTCTTTTATGCTTAAACTTCGATGGTAACTATGCGCAGATTACGGAATCGGTAAGAAAAAGCCTTCGAGGATGTTTTGATGAGCTTTACAAAAGAAAATTAGAAGAGGAAGGAAGTAAACAGGAAAATATACCCCTATTCTTTAGTCTCTTTGACTCGATTATTGTTTTGTGTCTTTCCTTTCTTACCACTAGCGAAGTAGTTTGTAGCACATTAAGTGAGGGCAAGGTACAAAATTTCATCTAATCATTGCAACACAACCCCAGCATTTATAACTAGAAAGAAATAAAGTCCGGTGGAGGATTTCGAAGGGTTAGTTAACATTATGAATTATTTATCCAACCTTCCTGGTTACTTCATAGTATGAAGTTCATACATAGATTTTTAGCTTTTGATCATAATATCACGTTTTTTAATGGAGTTCATAACTTTTTAAACGAAGGATAATTGATTTTTTAAATAAGGTTTATCCCGAGATTTATAAAAACGAACGCCATTTTCGGGCCAATAAGGGAACGATTTGTTCAAGCATCCGGAAAAAAGAGAAGAAAATTTTGATATTATATCTCAGGTTTCCGCTAAACTCCATAATAACACAAAAGTGCAAACTGAAGCAAATTCGTAACTCAAATTATTTCATTAGAATTGTTTTCACTTTTTTACCAGACGGCATTATTTAGCGGCAATGTGTTTCAATCTTCACAGATAGGTATTGTATTCTTTCACCTCTCCGTCCAGAACGTCAATGAAATCTGGGGAAAATATAAAAAAGGAAGCAAGGATCGTAAGATTCTCTGATTCTGGGAAATATTCTTTAACGTGATTCTTTGTTTTGATAAACGAGAAAAAGGAAGAAGGGCCATTAGAATAGAAAACCTAATGAATCAAACTTTTGTTTCACTTTGGGGAAATATGAACAAACAAATGAAAATGCAGAAACGAAGGGAGGATAATGGATAATAATGATATTGCAGGCAATAATTAAGCTGGTCGTCCACCTTTAAAATTTCAAACGTAGTGATGCAGATTCCTATTTGATGTAGACCTATATATAAACATTCGTATACACATAATACTTACTTACATGTCGTTCCTGTAGTGAAGAGCATTCCAACTTTATAGAAACATTGATTTTAATAGCCACAATGAGATGAAACCTTCTCAGCAGTATCTGCATAAAAATTCTTTGGCTTTAGTCTTAATCAAGAGAGAAGGACCAGCAGAAGTAGCTTTACCCACGAAACTTAAGTAATATATACAGTAGTTTCAATTCAATCATTTCCCTTATCTTTCACTCTTTGGAAAAAGAAAGCAAAATGTTCACCAAAAACTCAGATGAAATCCTTTAGCCGGATGCAAGTTATGCATAAAAGGCTCAGAAAATACTTCAAATTGCATTTAATGGTTATTATGGTTTGCATAAAACGAAGGGTTGCGAGTGCTCCGCTTTTTTCTTCAATTCCATGCATTTGTATGGCATAAAATTTCGATTTACTGTGAGATTTTAAGCCAACTACAAATATTTCTTTGAGCCTGAAAAATCGCGTTCGTTTTTCTACACCGAAAGAAATCGCAAATGATAGTTTATGCTTAAAGAATGAATTTGCAGATGAGTGGCAAATATGCTATTATCGTGATTGGGCATAGTAGAACTCAACTAATTTGCATGCCTATAATAATATTACATTCTAGAGCATATTTATAAAACGATGATGGTAGGTACTTTCTCCAAGCATCGCCAGGCAATATTTTGTTTAATGGAAGGCCTGAAACAAAGTGTATGTATACACTTGTATGCTTACGCAAAGTTGGGAATCAAATTCCAACAAAACTTGGTTTTACACCAGAAGATGAAAGCAACCAACATGATGTTTATCCTCATCTCTACCGATCAATTCTGAGCAACCTTGTACTCTGCCCCTGTTTAAATCTTTGGCTGATCATACTTTCAAAACAGATTTTGGAATACTACTACTAAAAACCACTGGAAGTCTTTATTAAAAATCAACGCGTTCACTTTTATCCTCAAAGGCATAACAGTTTAATGTAATGGCACGTAAATTCAACGTTCTTTTGCTGGAGGGTTATACGGAGAGTACGGTAACTAATAAATTTGCCAGCATAATGATTACGAGTCGTGGATACTCACTGTTTCTAAGCATGCCAGTTTTGAAATTTACTAAAATGAAGTAAATGTCCGAGCCATAAGTGTCTTTTAACATTTAATCATATTCATACATCTTGTGACAAATTTGAATGCTTGAAGGAAAACTCAAACTTTAAACAGCAGTCAATTAATGAACTACATGAATGCATTTTCATATGGAAAAATGCCTTCAATTCTAATTACCAGCACACTCCCATGATGCTTTGTTTGACTTAAAAAGCCGAGTTCTTCTCAAATATGGGAAACCGCATTACAAATAGGAAGAATTTACCCTGTATAAGTACTACTAAACTTTTTCAAAGGAATTGTAGGTGTTAGCTTTCCAAAAACAAACGTCTGAACGTGAACGCCTGGTTACTCGCAATGCAAAGTCGACAGGATGAAGGAGCATATCAAAAAACATACACCCGTCGAGTATTTTTAGCACTTTCCGATTATTTTTTTTAATATCCCCCGTGTACATGTAACTCAATGTTTAGAAAATCAGGAACCAAAAAAAAACATAATTTTTTGGATAAAGTTACATTTTTTACTACTCTAAAAACACAATTATTAATTTTAAATTAAAAATAAACAAAATCAAGTAACGTTTCAGAAATTAGAATCACCAATGCTGTTTATCCATCTCTGATACTAAAGTTTTAAATCGAAGTAAATTTCTCGGTCCAGGGCGAGAAGTACTAAAATATTATCCTGTGAAGACAAAATAAAAAAAATGCGGGTAGAAAAGACCAAGTTGCATTGTTAGTCTAAATCGCTGACAAACCATGAATTCTATATCAAATCGTCTACAATCCCAGCAAAGGTATGGCGTTTTTTTTCTGTTTGGGGGTTTTGTGACGGAGTAAAATATTGTTTAGAGCGGTAATTGTAAGTTATATCTATCAAAACACGGATAATTTCATTAGTCTGATCCTAGAAGTAGCTGCAGCACATAGACTGTCTATATCTGAGAAATGCAAAATAACAAAAGATTTCAACCGGACCCAATAGGCAGTGCCTACCAGAGTCTTTTTATGATATAGGTTGAATAGCATTTTGATTTTGCATTATCTTGGGGGAAAAGGCTTCTCCATCATTCACTCGTTTTTGCTTCATCCCCAGTTCAAATATTTTTCTTCACTTTTCCTCTACCACCACTTGTCTTCCTCATCTTCTTTCATGCGATTCAATCCAGTCTACTGACATGCATGATGATGAGATGGGTAGGAAGGATACGCCTCAGAATATTTTTTGATATTCTTTGTTGCCATGAGCACGATCATCAACCTTAGGAAAGAATACCGGCGAATAAATGATAGTTCTCAATAATAATACGCGTGAGCGACTGTTTCCTCGCTAGACAAAAATAATAATAGAGCAGACCACACACTGCACTACCAACGCCGAGAAAGCAAAAAAAACTCCTTTTTAGCATCATCATCACCATCCACTTCATAAAAAATGCTCCTTTGGTCCTCATCTCTTGCTCTTGATCCACATTCGTGCACAATGCACACACTTTTCCTCTCATCCGAAGGAATACTATTATGTAAAGGAAGTGAGTAGGACGAGAAAAAAAATCGACAAAAGATCTCGTCGTGTTTTGAAGGATGGATAACCTGCTATATCTCCATCATATCCTCTTTCATGCCATTTTACTTACTCACTTACGCAATGTAAAAATATGAGAAAACATTGGGAAAGGAAGGCGAAGACGAATGCGTGCCGTTCATTTTATTTTGTTCTAGTCACTCATCTAAGAAGACTACCACTCCTTTCCCTTCACATTCACATCATTTCATCGAGATGGTTTGAAGTGGAGAATGCAAAAATCCTCTCAACTACGTTCCTCCTTCTCAAGAACATTCATGCAAAAACTGAGGTAATGCTTTCATCGTACAGCTTTTGAAAGTACACGATAACTAACATCGTGCATCTTAATGCTTTGTAGTTACAATTTTTTAAAAAGTAACTCTTTTCCATAAAAAAAATAATATCAGATCATTTTCGTTTATTTTTCTTCTCCTCGAGAGAAAAAACTGTCGTAATGGGGTGATTTGAAGATGATGATACAAAGTCAAAGCTTTTTTTCTTCTTGACTTCACCTACATAAATGTACATAAAATGAGGTAAATAGAAGAGAAAAAGAAAGACAAAGATTAGAGAAACGAAGTATGTTTCATTGGCTCCTCTCCTTCCTTTCCTCACTTGATTAGTCCTGTTCAAACAAGATTGTGTAGCTGTCAGGGATGGCTCAACAGGATTTTCATCATCCACTTCTCCTTTGTCTTCATCTTTTTTCATCCTCCTCCTTCTCTTCCTCCTTCGGTTCCCATCGCCTTCCTTTCATCAGCAAAGAAAGGTAAAAAAATGAGGCAGACAAAAACCACGCGAAGTGGGTATGCAAAGCTTAGCGAGAACGAAGATGGGGCAAAAGTTTCAATCGCTTCCCAAAGAAGGAAAAGAAATTAGGCGGCGTGTCATGACATGGCAGGATGGTGTGATCGTGATATAAAAGTTCATGAAAATCTACACTCCTCCCCACACGCATAAAGATTTTTTCAGTTCTCACTTTCCCGCTGGATACTACGAACACTTGGATGAGGATGAGATAGAATGTTATTTGAAGAAAATTAACTCTTTAGTATCTGACAGGACTATTGCTTCTGAATTGCTCGAGTATTTTATGTTAGTATTTGTTGGATTTGGATGGAAGGGAGTCAAGAAGCACATTACATTTCATCAGTTTTGACTTGATGAGTTCTCATAATAACGTGTGCATGAGAACGTGATGCTGATGAATGAATACGGTAGCTGATTCTATTTTCTATAGGCATGACATAATGAGGACAAAGGAAAAGTCTTCTTCTGTTATTAGCATGGCTTGAGGAATGAATGGTGAGAGGATTCAAGTGGAACTTAATATTCTCTGTTGTGGTGGCGATGGTGGTGGTGAAATTGGTGATTACAACAACAACAACATGTAGCACACGCCACACACAAACATACACAAAAATCCTGGAGGTGGGGAATGACGGCCGAGCTTCTTAAAACGTTTGAAAATCCAGTTTCCCTTGGGTTTGAGCAATACATTCCAGGGAAAAAGTGAGGAGGGAAGAGAAAATACAAAAAAAGGAAATAAAAAGGGATGAAGACCAATGAAAAAAGCAAAGATAGAAGAAATGAATTCTTTTTTCGTTTCTCCCTTTTACTTCTGTTTTCCATCACATCTCATTCCATCGTTCTATGCTACAATGAAACGAAACTTACTCTCTCGTGAGCTCTGGCCTGGTTTCACTTGATCGTCTACTCAAATTTATCCTAGTTTGTTTCCTTTGTCTATCTTTTCATCTTGTGATGGGCAAATAGTGTGGAATGGTCGTGGTCAAATTGTAAAAAAAAGAAATTGGTGATGGTGATATACATTGTGCTACTTATATGACGAGCCTCAAAATGAGGAATTCCGTTCTCTTCACTTCCATGAAAGAAGAAACAGAAAGTAGAGAAGGAGACCCATCACGTCCCAAAGAAAATAAAACGAAATAAATATCACAGCAGCGGAAGAGGAACACATATGAAAAACGAAATAGCTTGTGGGAACGATATATGTCTGCTTCCTTTCTTGAATTGTAATGCATCTAGATTATATAAAAAACTAACTTTTCTGAGCCCTCTTTCTATAAGAGTGATGATCATGATGGTCACTACAATACAATAACATAACAAGTCAGCATGCAGAAGGGTCAGAGGCTATCTGGACAAAGCATGAAAAAGTAGAGATTGGCTATCAACGAGGGAAAGCAAGAGAAAGGAATCAGAGGATGAGCAATAACAAGTTCACAGCTCAAACTTCCTTCACATTCTCGGAGTATAAAAATGTAACTGGAGAGCTTTTTATAGTCATCACTTTTAAAATGGGGAAATGACTGAACAGAAGGATAAAAAATACGAATCTCACACTTATTGTGGTGATGACGATGATGTCGGTCTAGTCCAGTCGTGGTAGTAGGCAGTAAACCACGGCGAGGCATTGGCAGCAAAAGTAGGTTCAATGTTGGCAAAAGAAAAGGAAACAAGCTGAAAAACTGATGTAAGACTGCCTCGCTCACTTCCGCTGTTTTTCCTATTCTTTTCTCCTCCAATATCAAGATGAAAAACAGAAAATAAGTTGAACAGCAGTCTAGCAGGTTATTGCCATTGCCCTTTCGTACTTATTTTTAAAAAGAAGTTGTGGATGGTGGCGGTGATGGTGATGATGATGACGGCAATGGTGATGATGCTCAAAATCTTTTTTGTGTCCTTTCCATTCTTCTTCTTTTCCTTGTGAAAAAAGAACAGGAAACGAGTGCTGAAGCGTTCACTTGTACAAGATAAAGAAGAGAGAACAAAAAAAGATGAGAAATTGTAACGGTCGGTCATCGTAAGCAACGCCACTTTCCTCCTCAATGCACCTATCTCCCTTTGTCCGAGGAGTTAGTTTGTATTAGGTCTTGACTGAGCCCAGTCCAGTGGCCACTACTGAAAAGAATGAATGAGAACGATCATGATCATGATGACAACGACGTTTGAATCAATCCAGAAAGAAGGGAAAAAATCATTCAAAAAATCCACCGACTTCTTTTCTTTAGAAAAGGATTCTTTGGAACAACTTCTCCTTTTCCTCTTCTTTCATTTTACAGTTCCTTTTCAAAACTTTAGTTGAGCTCCAATGGGAAGTCAATTAGAGAATAAAAAAGACCAGAGGAATGAGACCTGGTCTTCTACTCCCTTCAATGCTTTTTTTTCTCTGGCATGCTAACTATTTCAAAGGAGGAAATAAATGATTCCAATTGAGTTGGGAAATTGTAGGGAAGCCGTCCTAAAACAAGATTCTTGTCAACCATAAGCAGTTTTCTTTTCTCGAGGTAAAATCCGGAGGATGTTGTCTTTCGCACTTTATTCCATGCAGGAATAAGATAGTCTGTGCGTATATAACCCGACTTCCCTCTCTCTTGATTGAAACAATATCTTTGTTACCCTCCAAAAAGGAATGAGGTTATGTTACAGGTAGTGCAGGTGAAGAAGTGAGCCACTTCTTCGTTTTCTCTGATAAATGCTTTTAAGAAAGATCATTACTTTCTTGTGCCAAATAAACCGTAAAAATATATGTACATAATGAGCTCCAAAGCAACGGGTCATAAAACAAAGGGGCGACCCGCAAGAAAAAAATTGTTGTTGTGGAGAGAAAAGCAAAACGACTACAATATGGAAGGATATAAGTACTTTTACGTTGTCCTACTGTTTTTGCTCCCCCGTCTTTTACCATTTCCTCAGAGACAAAGTAAGCGAAGAGAAAAACCATGTTCATTTGATATAAAAAAAATATTTGGCAAAAATATAAAAATGGACTGAAGCCTCCATTTCTTTCTAGAACAAGTTTATTTTTTCTTGATGTCGCCAGAGTATTCTACATTTTTTCCGTTTCATCTTTCAAAGGGAAAAGTGTTGAAAAACTCTCGCACTATCATCCCTACATTTCTCTATTTATATTCAACCTGAGTCGAAGGTGAAAGTTAAGCTAGTAAACAGTTTTTGGGCTGAAAAAGCCAGATGAAAAACCATAGCATGTCAACGAGTAAAACCACTATATTCTCAATTTTTTCTTATTTTGTTCACATATGTGACCACGAGAACCATATATCTAGCTTATTGCCCACCTTCACTCCTCTCCAGCTCGACCATGGGGATGTGATGCGAGCGTGAGTTTTCAAATACATAAATAAAGCGAGAGGAGAGGAGGCAAAACAATACCAAGATAATAACGTCGTTGCGTTTGTTGTTGCTGTCGACGACGTCCTCATCTTCCTCGTGGTACCATGAAGAGAGGTCTTCCTCAGCTCAGAGCAACAAGAGTAATTCTTGTGTGTTGTGTGTCTACCCAGTTTCCGTGCTTCATGCGTGAGAATGGGGAAAGCTGCAATGGATCTAAATAAAGAGGAGAACTCATAAGTGCCACATTTCCAGTGAGTTACGCTAAAAAATTGTCTCATCTTGCCTAACACAAGAGTTCAGTGAGGTGATGGTATGCTGGTAGCGGTGGTGGTTTCTCTTTTGTCGTCGTCACCGTTACCGCCAACTCAGCCACGAATCACCACCTTCTTTACTTGGTAGTCAGTCAGTCGCCTCTCACCTTTCGAAAAAATTACGAGGAAAGAATTCGCGTTCTTCAGTTCTTCGTGAAGTGCCTCGTGTTCATACTTTTGTTGGCAAGAACAAGTAACCACTGACATTACTGCGGGAGATATCTATTTTCTTCGCAAAATTCGAATAAACAACTAAAGAGTCTAAATGAGATGCCACTAATTTACTCCTTTTTCTACTTCTCAGCATGTTCATGTTTTAGCATTGTAGCTACTAATGGATAGTGACATACTCATCAGACAAATGGCATGAAGGGGCAAACGAATAGAGGGGGAGGTGTTTCGCTACCTTAATGGAAAATGCTACAAGGGAAATTACTTGCTAGTACGTAATACACTACTCCATTAACAAGATATTACTTTTCTCCATTTTGTGGGCTGCAAGTGGCTACTCCTGTTTACTCTTCATTTCAGAATTTTTTTTTGAGGGTTGGTCAAACTTTCATTGACTATGTAGCTTAGAAACATTTTGTCATTGCCTCAAACTCATTTTCCGATGTTTGAGTAAGGACATCCGCTTGAGTTTGAGAAGGAAACAATCACATCATCTCAGAGAGAAAGGAAGCGAACAAAATTTCTTTGACGAATTGTAGACGAATACGGATGGCATGCATTTACACATCGGATCTTTTTCTTATTTTTCTCCATGCATTTCTGAAGATAGTTGAGCTTGGAGTTGAAAACTTTCGGTAAATGGATTCCAAGAGATAAATGACTGGAAAAGCATCAGTTGTAAAAACAGGCTTAGGAAATTGTGTGAGAATTTTTTACTTCTTAGCAATTCCGTTAAAAGATTGTCATAAAACCCTTTCAGAGTCGAATACACACCCCCAGGATGGATGTGGAAAGGAAAGCTCTTGAAAGGAGGAAAACAGTGTATAAAAAAGAGTACATACATGCTTTAAAATTTAAAGAAGGTTCAGAAAAAGGCGCCCACATTACGGAGCTATGAGAAGGCAGCAAATAAGGAAAAGGGAAACTTGACGTTCATGCTAGTAAATGAACCGGACATAGCATTAATGATGGAAAACATGGTTTTGCGAAGAAAACTTATATAATACCTCGTTTTGGAAATGGAAATTTGAAAAAGGAAGAGAGAAAATAAAATACAAAGTTCAGCATTAGTCCTCGTGTCGTTGTACCTAATTTTGTTTGTAATGCACGTTAACTGACTGGTTAAGCACTTTGTTCTGACTGGGTGTTCACGTCTTTCTCTACCAGGCAACACGTAACAAGATAATTCTATACAGCTTAATACGATTTTCTCCTGTCGAGTGTTGTCTTTAAATTTCTTCCTTTTGAGTGGTGAGCTCCACGCAACCAACCTCCAAATAACTTCGTGGATTGACTGTAGGAAAATGAAGCGATAAGTAAGTCCATCTTCACCCTACCCACGCTCATAGGTAGGTAAGTATACACGTTTTCAAAAGATATTATGAAGTTTTGCCGGTTTTGTTTGTCTGGATGGAATGAATAGTGAAAATGATGCCTAGGCACTCTATAAACCATAATTTCAGGTGAAACTCACCTTTTGCTATTTGGAATATATGCCAAGGAACATAAATTGAGGAATGCGCACACAATGATGAAAAGTTTTCTCATTTCTAGCCGAAAATTGAAAATATTACAGGGTGTTTACGCAAAGCTGTTTTTCATGGAACAGGTCATCCCGCAGAGTTTATTGAGTTAAGCTCTGTTAATGCTCTAGTGACTGACTCGTTTCACGTAATATTTTGTTTAAAAAAATTCATAATAATTTTTATGCACGATGCACATACACTAAGTAAAACTCCGTATGTCATGATCGACATATTCAACTTTTTCTCCAAGGTATTCGAGTTTGGATTTTAAAAAAATCTGTGTAACATAATTCTTGTATGTGCATATAAATAAGTATGTTAAACACATGGTATGGTTTAATACGATATTTATCTTAAAAGAGCCATTGTTTCCGTACTCATTCCACCATGGTAATTTCTCATACTCAAAGGAAAGAAGAGAATGTTTGAAATTGAAGAGGCTCAGAGCCAAAGGGTAAAAACCATACTCCTTTTATTATATTTTCTGAGCGTCTCTTCACCAAACTAAACTAATACTAGAAACTTAAGTTGAGTCATTTCTGTCAGAGCGAGAACTTCACCTTTTTACCAACCACCTTATAAACCAAAATGCACGTAAATATGAAAAACCAAATTCCTGCACAATAGTTCAAATCCTCTGTTGCAACACATCATATCAGCATCACATCACACGAAAAAATGTAATGATCTATTTATAGTGGATGTTGACGAGATGGTTACACTTGTTATGAACATAAGAATCGTGAAACATGAAGCTCAGGTTTCTTTGGAACGCTTGTATTTCGTCACCATCAGCCTCCTCAACATACTTAACTTACCATCTCGTTCTGGTGAAGTGAAAGTGAGAGAGACGAGAGGAAGGTAGAAGAGGCAGCAAGGCGTACACTATTGTTCGTAATAACTAAACTGAAAAGGGGCCTCTTTGATCTTCTTTAGTTTATTTTTTTGTCTTGTGTATTCTGTATTGTAACGAGAAAGTGGGAAAGAAGTATTTCTGGAAATAGGAGAAGGAACTACTAGAGCAATTGCTTTTTTTCTTGTTTCCACAAAATCTCCCCTTCTTGAGGATTGTTGGCGGCTCCTGTGAAGAAAACATTCCTCATGTGTTATAGTGTTGTATCCGTACTGGGGGAAGATGAAAAAATATTATGACGACGATGACGCCCTTCCATGATGTGTAATAGAGGTTTCCCCAGGTATTGTATATCTCTTGCTGACTCTTCAAATTGTTTGTTTTCCAGTTTCCAGAAAAAAGTAACATAAAAATTTCAAGGGAATGAAAATGAGAGGGAAGCGGTAGAATCGCAGCAATTTTACTTATGAAACTAGAAGGATGCACTGCAACATAAAGGAAGCGTTATGCAATAACTTGTTTGAGTAGTGGTAATAATGCTGGGAAAAGTAGCAGCGATGATAAAAATAAATGCATCTTCTAGCCAAACAGTTTCATTCTGGAGAGAAATCGGATTGTTTTCTCTCCCTCTCAAGCACAAGCACATATAATAAAATTTGTCTTTTTGTATGAATCTCTTAATAAATTCATTACACGCACCACGCACATTGCTCACACGAAACAAACTGCGATATGTTGCAATGAAATGTGCAGTGGAAATGGAGATGGCGAAACATGAAACTTAAAATAATATCTTTTCACTTTTTTATGAGAGAGATGCTTGCGTGGCTGGTATCTGTTATGATTTCCACTAAAGTCACTTTTCTTGTATCGTACCATACGTTTGGAAGAATCTTCTGGATCCTTAAATCGTTATGACTTTGTGCTTTTTTCCTTACTTGTTTTTTCTTATAAGGTTAACTCGCTTCACCAAATTGTATTAAATTTGATTACTTACATTGGGGAGAGAGGACCGAGCTGCAACTAGTGGCACAACATCTAATCAATGAAAATGAACACATTTCGTGTACTAGTGCTTTCAATATGACGCCTTGCACGTAGCCTTACCAGAAATTGTGATGCAACTTGCAATGGATTTATTACCTGAGATAAAGTATGGATTCGGACAATATGTTTGAATTGTGCAAGGCTAAATTACCGTTATTTAGGATGAAATTTTAGACAATCTTGTGAAAGACGAATTTTTTACCTGACCCTATCCATTGATTTTTTTTTCAGGGACAATGCAAGTGATGTATTCTGAAGTAAGATTGTAGTGCAAACAACACGCCTTATTTAGGTGTGATGACTATTCATCTATTCCTTCTGGAATTTTTTAAACATGTGGCAAAAGTTTGACTGACTAGTGTGAATATACACTCGAAGATTTCCCAGAACAGAAGATTTCTTTCGCTTATCTAACAAAAGTTCAAAAAGATTTTCACCCTCCTCGTCTAATAATAATGGCCACATGTGCTGCTAGTGCGACTAGAATGTGAAAGAATCTTGGAATCCTGATCAACGTTTTTTCGTCTCATCGTCACTTGTCACGTTTCAGATTCAATTCCACTGAGCCTTGTAGTTACTTTCTCCCCAAAGATGAAACACGAAAATTGCAAAGATGATGAGGAGGAAAATGTAGCGTACATAATACAGTGAACTGCTTAGGCACGATATTTTTTTTCTTCTACTTTCTCATCATCCCTCTTACATGATGGGTTTTACTCGCACGAAGTAAATTGCAATAACACACTTTCTTGCTGATGTGGCTCTTGATGGGACAAAAAAAATGTAATAAGCAAGAGAGTAGGAAACTCACAAAGAAATGACTTGATAAGATTCTGACTCTTCTTTCGATTTTCATGAACACAGAAAAAGTAGCAAGTGCGTATATACTCACTGGACAGCCATCAATGAGTGCTGAGAAAGTCAGAAAATTATAAGTCAAGCAAAGCAAGCTGGGAAATGATGACAATGTACAGTCTAGGGATGACGCCGATGTCAATGCGATGACACAAAATATGAAAAGGTACCGTCGTAATCTATATTTATATATAAGTATGTATATTTTAAAAGCTATATGAGAAATGTATTGGCTCTAGTGTGGTTTAGTTTTCGAGAGTTTTTGGAGGAAGGAAGGAAAGAGATTAGAAAAAAAGGAGAAAAAGATGGAAAAATGATTAAACCTTGGTGGTGGAGGAGAGGTAATTGGCTGCTGGCTTAGGGAGAAAGGCTTTTTCCTTTTTTCCTTCGTAAAATTGATGCTTTGGACGAGAAAGGGGAAGAGGAGGAACATATTGGAAAACAAATTGTTTATGAAAACGCCACTGGCATGGCATCGCATCAAAATGAATGAAAGAACGACCACCGGGAAAGGAAGTGAAAGCTTTGCTATACCACTTTCACAATGACGATATTATTCATCATGATCATCATCATCACGAGCACTACCTTAGCCATGTTCGTCCATCATCACACCACCAACGCTTGTTTGGCTGGAAACATTATTCTGTAAATAATACTGCAACATTTTTCTCTAGAGGAACGTGACATTTCCATGAATTCTGAGAAATTATTTTTGCAGAGGAAGAATTCTATGAAATGCTTTTTGTGGCGCAATATAATCCGGACTTGATGCCTTATTATTGCACATTAAGTATTTTCCGATACTCTGGATGCTCCAAAGTCTTAATTAGCATTAAACGTCGATAGAAGCAGGAAACATTTCAAGCAAGCTCTTTGCCAAAGAAACGGGATTTTGACGTCAATTCTACATCTTGTTGAGGTTACACAAAACTTGGCAAAAGTAATTTTGAAGCTCAATAATATACTCTTAACAATTGCAAAAAAAATCAGTGGCTTCTATTATGCAGTACTTACGTCCTATGTCTGTGCCTGGAGACATATTATACCATGAAAATAAACCCCTGCTATTTTTATTCCACTAAAATTCAAAGCAAGCGGTTGCCAATTATGCAAATGCTATTGAAAAATGAGTTCCAAAGGGGGTGTACTCATAAGTAGGTAACTGAATCGCAATCGCAATTACTATTATTCCACTTACAACTTTTTATATGCAGACAAAAGGAAAAGAAAACCAAAGCTTTAGTTATGTTATTTCAATGCCAATAAGCATCATTTAAAGGTAGCATTAAATAAGCTTTTCTGTCGCTGCTGCATTTTCCTAAAATATCGTCCACTCTCGTAAAAGGCTGTAATTGGGTTTTGGGTTGATGGCTTGCAGATTTGTACCTATTTTATCTGCGGCAATAATAACTCCAAACAGAGTTAAACTCATTTCAAGCGTTGTCCATCTCGTCATCGCAAATTCGAATATTTCGTGCAGTTCACTACGAAGCAGACCTACAAAGTCTCCTTTAACGAAAATGTTGGGATTGGTATACATAATAATAACCACTACGATTATATTTGTTCCGTTGATTTAGTGCACGAACAAACTTATTTAGCAAAGTTAGAAAACTCGACAGTCAGCTCTTTTCATTCCCATCTTTCCTCTTCCCTGTTCTCAATCATGCAATGCATGCATGCAAGTATGTCGGCGGCACATACAAAAATGCAATGGCTTTGTAAAATGTTTAACACGTCATCATAATCATCATCATTTACATTTCACATTCTCGTTTCGATTTCCCTTTCCTAGAAAATGGATGGATGTGGATGCGAACATAGGATAATGTTCAATTCCTTCCTTTTTCTCCTCCGAACATTATTCCATTAGCAATAATAACAAGTTTTTTTCTACAATAGTATCCTCCTCTTGAAATAAAAACCTCTTTATCGATCAGTTGATAGACTTGTTAGCTGAAATCACAATCTCTATTTGATTTTCCTCCATTTGCCATTCAATGTTGGCATGTGCATGTAAAAAATGCCTTTCCCCATGCCAATCTTGTCAATTCAACAAATGTGTGTAAAAATTGGTGATCGTTAATGTACAAAATAGGCAGCATGTACTGGTTGCCATTAGCCAAGAAAAATATTGAGGAGGAAGGCATAAATGCTGCTAAATTCATGTATACATATCTTTCAGCAAAATATGCGTGCTTCCAGTTTCTATTCAGCCTTTTCACTCACTCAATTAACTTCTGGGAAAAATACAGTCACTCACTATTTACGTTCACGTTTCCATTTGAATTTGGCACAGGTACAGAGAGAGGCTAACACCAACATGTGTGCACATAAGCAGTAAAGCATTATCATCACACAAAACAGCAAACAATGCTGAGAATTCAAAGTATGCCACGGCGAAGGAATCATAGCGGCAACAGATTCACAAATTTACTGCAATTTAAATTTGTACACATTTACTTATTTATTTTTACCGATCCGATCCCCAACGAGTTTGTACATTACCATGCAGAAACAAGAAGATAGAAAGTTTTTTTTTAGCTGAGAAAGGCATTAGTTTACTCAAAGAGTAAAAGAGCAAAGGAGAAAATAATAATATTGTAAATGGATTGTTTGCTTAGCAGCCATAATTTCTGAAGAGGGAAAAAATTCTCAAAATGCTTGCATTTCTTTCACTGACGTCCATGCAGACAAACGCACACTACTACATTGCCTTATTATTATTTTACTGGTGGACTTATCCTTCTCTTTTTCTATAGAAATACATTTCATATTTCGCTTCCTTTCCTTTCTCTCAACTGATGTTACTAATGTTTTTTGCCACACCCAATGAAAACGTAACGCATTTTTGAGTCACCCGCACCCGGCATAAGTAAGTAAAATGGAAGGAAAATGTAAAACGTATATTTTCTGAAAGCAAGGCAGAAACATGAAAAAATATAAGTATATTTCCCTCGAAACAGGTAAGTGAAGTAATGCTGTACAGCATAAAGATATAAAGAGGAAAGCTAATATTATGCATTGTCGTTTTTAATTTAGGTAAATATACCAGAGGAAATTATTATGCACGTAGGCAAAACGCTGAAGGTAGTAAAACACTATTTCATATGATTATCATTGCATGTTTTCATTTTGGAATGTTAGGTAAAACATTTTATACGAACTGTGTCGTTCCTGGAAATCATATCAGGTCTGATGAAAGCCAAGCCAAATGTAAAAAGCGAGTGAAATAGTAAATTGAGTAAAGACTCACTTTGTGTGTTGCTACACACTCTTCACTTCAGAGTCGAGTATATTAGACCGCAGCCATTACCATTTATTTGCATTCTACCTTCTCCTCTCTTATTTTTATGATCTTTGTTATGTCATGTTCATACTGTTCCTTTCCAGTAATTTCCAATTAACAGATCTGAAACCCATTGGAATGTTGACGATATTAGCCAGGAATTGGTACTGTAGAGGAAAACAAAGATTTCTGTAACTCGCAGTCCAATTTCTCATATTCCCCCACAACGATTTCTTCACCTCAAGAGTAATGGAAGAGCAGAAGGGAGAAGAGTGAGGAGAAAGAGGAGGCCGCAAAAGTAAAACACGGAATGGCGGTGGTGACACGACGATGCATATGTGGTCGGGAGAAGATGATGATGATGATGGCGATAGTGATGCTTTCACTTCCCCGCATCCAAGTTTGCATGTTCCTTACTGCCTGTTGACTAATACAATTAGCTTTAGCTTGCGCCTATGCATTTGAATAAGTGCTAGCTGAGAGAAAGACTACTCGTGAAAGGATCAAGTGAAGTTGTCCTTGTTGAGTCACTTATTATTATTACTACTTCCACTACTATTACTCTTATTATTATTACGTTTTTCCTTGTAGCAACAGAAGGAAACTGTAAACTACTCCCGAGCAAGTATTCTTCGCTTTTCTACAGTTCTGAACTCAACGCCATCGTAATGTTCGTAAAGGAGCAGTACAGCATCAATTATTTATGACTTATTTATTTCACTTTTATTGTCGTTGCAATGTTATTATGTGGCATGGCGATGGCATGGCCGTTCCTTGAAAAATAATGTAAAGTAGTTGTAAATTCCTAAGAGTGTATAACCTTCCTTCTTTCCGTCCCGCCAAAACTGCCATTTTTAGTGGTATGACACAAAAGGCGATATTTTAAAGTGGAGCGTGCAATAATAATAAAAATGCCATTTTATCTTTAAAAAACGAATTATACTCCGTTGAACTAGCAGCGAGACAGCCTATTTTACACCGGAGTGGAGAGCCTTAAAAAGAAGAACAATTGTGAAAAGGTATGTAAAAAAAAGAATCCTGCACTTCAAATGTTTTTTTTTTCTATTCCTGTGTGTGTTCCATATGATACTGCCAGAGCTCTGCGCTCTTTGTCAAAATACCGGAAAAAGCTGTTCAAAACCGGGAAGATTTACAATTTTGTACAATATCATGCATGAATGGAGCTCTTTGAGCAAACAACACAGAGAAAATATCTACTAAACTGTGTTTGTGGAAAACCAACCGTGAAATAATATTGTTTGGCATTTGTACGTTCCTTGTGTACCCAGCATGTACTTTTGCACACATAATAATCTCCTCATTCGCAAAAATGGAAGCATTTACTTACATTGTATTATTATATGCATAAGCTATAATCATGAGATGACTTCAAAAAATGCAATAAAATAGTTCGCCGCTTTCTTCCTCTTATTTTATTTCCCCCGCTACACTCATAATAACTCTAAATGTTATTATTATCTATTTTTATTTGGAAAATGAGGAGAGACCCAGGACGCTTCGCCCAACACAAATCTTTTGTTCCAAGTGCCAGCTAATTATGTATTTTTTGGTAAAGAAAGACGTAAGCCAAGGGTTTTAAAGGCTACGTAATACTTTCTCTTACGTACGTACTTTCTCTACGGGACTAAATGATCGTTCTTTTTAGTATGGTGAGTTCATTGTAGTGAAAATGTGCAGTTTGGCCTCATTCTCCTGCTCTTTGGTGACACAAGTTGCATGCTTTCTTCTCATGATCAGAGAAATATCTTGTAATCATACTTACATTATTAATAAATAGTATGTTCGAATTATTAAGGACCAAATTTTTTGATGAATTGTTAAGCCATCATTCAGGATGCAAGTATACTAGGTAACTATATATGGTTTAAGGAAACTTGTTGTTCTCTAAGTAAACAGTAAGTATGCCAAAACTCTTTAAATCATTCATTGCAGGTGGTTAATTACCATTCACCTTTGTCCCACCAGAAATAATCAAATAGGTTTTGCCGTATACTTTTATTACGTCTATACTTGTTTGTTTTTCATTTTCAAAGTAGATATTTTGGTCAAATGAATATCACCATTTACTCCGTCTACATTATAATGATTTTTTAAATCATCGATATTCTTTTCTGTGGTCGTTGCTCTTTTCGTACTGTTTAGAGCTTAGAAAAGAGAAGCGTAGTAAAACTCCCACTATTGTACTAACGTGCTCATTTTTTAAGTTATTCGTCAGATGACATAACAACAAGGAAACCTTGGCTAGATTCATTCCCTAAAAAGTGGAATTTGGTGTATGCAAATAGTAATAGTAGCAATAAAATGGCATTCATGCACTTTTGTTCTGTTCTAAAGTCCCTTAATATTGGCAAATCCATATCATTATGCCAAGCCCAGCCAGCCAGCCATCGGGCGGATCTAACAGCTCTGATGAATAGTCAATCTACAGTCTACAGGAGCACACGTTCTTTGGCCTTTCAGCTTCATCTAAGGCAGTGATATTACAGTGATGATTCGAAAGGAATCAGTTGGGACACAAAGTAGTTTCTGTTGCATACGATGATAATGTGATGAGATAAAGACACGGAAAGAATCTCTACCCATTTTTCCCAGCAATGATATGATAACACAATCATTGTAGGTATATGTGTATATAGTATCATTTGGAAAAGAGAGGAGAAAAGCCAACTCAAGCTCCTCAACTGAAAGTCATTCTATTCAAAAAATGAAATGATTCAAAGTAATCGAATAGAGAATGAGGAAAACCAGGATGAGGATGTAGCAGGATGTGTGTCTGTTAAATAATATTATGCAGTTTTTTTTTGTTCTTGCATACATAGTGGAAAGACCTTGTTTTTCCTGTACCTCACGTAAAATAAAACTATCAATATATGTAGCAAGTACGTAATAACATTACGATTCCCATATACTTAGCTGGTTGCTCTATCACATGGATTTACAAGGAAAAGAGAAAGTTGCTTTTCCTTTGTCCTAAATTCTACTTCATTTTTTTCTCTTTCAGATATGACCGGAAAAAGCCGCTTAACACCATGCAATTTTTACTTGAAGGTCTCTCGCTTATCTTCTACGCTCTTCGTCTTTTCGCATTCCATCTCCCACTGGTTTGGCCTGGAATCTTTTGGAGGCAAAATGATACTCCAGAAGCAGTAAGAACCTACATACCATTACATCATACAATTTTTCAAGTCTCTCCAGTTAGCCTTGTTTTTCCACCATCATCATCATCCAGCCAACAGCATGCTGATTTTTTTCGTTAAAAAACTTCTGTGCAGGTTCCTCTACACTTTTCCCCCGGTTTTAGGACTATCTGCCGTGTGCACTCAACATCACATTCTTTCCAAAGTTAGTATTATTCCTTCATTTCACACTAGTTTTTGCTTACACTGCACACAAACCACCAAGTTCGCCAAATAACAAGGGAACTCCCCGACCTGTGCCCCCCCTCTAGTCACGTATATGAGGAGACAGGGAAACATATAGTTTTTTAAAGCTGGTTAAGATTCCATTTTCAAATTTTTTGGAGATATTTCAGAATTCTTTGCCATTTAATTTTTTAAGCAAAATATGCATTCATTTTGACGACGATCAACACCGCTGTGGATATTAAGGATCGTCCAGGAATGTTTATTTTGTATCAGGAATCAGGAGGTAGAGAAGGTCTGCCGTATCCCGTGACTGAAAGGGAAAACACGTGAAGTTGTCGATTTAGCAAACCGGTATCGATCTTCAATCGGACCAATGCATTGTACGTAAGCATTTTACCGCACAAAGTTAAGATTAAAAATAATTCTGAAATATCTTCAATGATGAGGAAGACGGATTCGTAACCAGCGTAAAAACTAATACGATAAGTCTCTTATATGCCACCAGGGGGGATACAGTTCGTGAGATTTCCTTGTAAGTTAGGCTAGGAAATAGGAAAAATAGAAGAAGCTCAGTTTTTGCTTCACTGTTGTCCTCTGCAATGCAACTCTGTATGCTGCTTTGCTTCTCGTCTTTTTTTGGGAGTATATCTCACGGAGAAAAAAACGACTTTGAGTCAGTCAGTCAGTCACTCACTCACTTGCTCTCACACAAACTCTCTCTCTCTCTCTTTCAACGCGATACGAAGAAATAAAAACGAAATGCAAGGGAAAGATGTCTGAAAAACTAGTGCAGCATCGTTTCACCATGTTCTAGTTTCACTCGCTTTTCTCTCCTCGACATTCTCGACGATTCATATAGTAGTCAGCAGAAAAGTTTTGCTTTCATATTTTCCTTGTTCGTTTTCGTGGCACACTCTCACCGTTTCGTTCTTACTCTTACATAATGTGACGAGTGGTGCTGGTGCTAGTGTGTCATATTTTTCTCCGCTTTGTCATTACCAGATTCTTTTTCCATCTAAATAATAATAATCATCATTAGCCTGAGTTACAAGGGCAGCAACAACACACAAGCGCAGCGTCATCAACTAAAGACTTGACGAAATTGGGGTGACAGGCTGGCTAAGCGAAGGCAGTGGTGACAAGCAACGATACGATAACACTTTCATTCCTCTCTCTGTCTGTGTATGTGTGTGTACACTGACTTTTGTAAACCCAAAATCCAGTCTTGCAAAATCATCACATTTCCTCAAGCTCAAGCCAAGCACAAATTTTCAGAAGAAAGTTAAATTTACTTGGAAATATTATCGGACTAGAGTCACTTCTACAAGAGCGCAAAAACAAATTGGATACACAGTTCGAAACTCTTCCACTAACACATTCTGGTCACTTTGTCGCTTTAGTGTAGAGACGAAAAATGCATTCATACCATTCTGTTTGCTGTTTGACCATGAAAGTGATCAGCTGATGGCGACGGTAGGGTATTCCTTAAAAAAGGATAAATTCTTATGAATATAACAAAAAAGATACAATAATCCAGCCGTATACCTTTAAAAATAGGTATAGGCGTTAATCAAAACGTTAAAGTTCTCCCCAGATAGATGGATTGCATTGCACGAAGAAGAAATAAAATCGCGAGCGAGAAAGAGCAAAAGGCTAGAGATCTGCTGGCTTGGTTTTAGCTCAAGCTCGGCTGTATAAGAAGAGAGGAAACCTTGTGCTTTCTCCTCAGTCTTATTCTACCGTTCGGAGTGGAAACAGTGGACGTAGTCTAAATCGCTCTTCCTCTGCTTTCAGGAACGAATAACGTGTGCTCTTCTATTCGAGAGAAACTGTACTTTTAGTTCATTCTGTCTTGTCTTGTCTTGCCTCGACTCTCATCCATTCCATTCTATTTATCCACTTGTGAGTTGAGTCCAGTGCTGCAGTGGCAATCATTGACATAATAAGAAAAAAATATTTTCGTTATTGCAACCAGCACGTCGAAATGTGTTTACGCCTCCGTAATTGCGATCAAATGACAATTTTTTGTCCACTTTAATTCCATCTGATTTAGACAAAAACACAAACATATGAGTGGTCTATGTTCATCACACAAATTATGACATGGCTTGTACTTACAAGGATCAGATAACTCCTGAAACGAATGAGAAAGAAAATTCAGTTTGAACTGGGTGAAAGTGCGACAAGTACAGAACACATGCATGATTATAATATAATACAAGCTTAAAATTTATGTATTTGCTAAATTTAGCCTCGAGTTAAAATAAGTACTTATGATATTTGTTGTTCTTGTCGTGGCTTAGAAGTATGTAATAGGAAGAACTTTTCATAATTTCCATTACTTATTTCACTTTATAATACAACTCTATTTCGTTTAGTGTTTGTTCACCTTTTCAACTGTAAAAATTGTGAAGTTGAACGAATGTGCACAATAAATCAGAGAGTGAAGAAGGCCAAACTTATACATTTTGAAACAAAGAGTGTGGACATGAGGAAAGAAAACAAGGAAAATGATTTAAGCTGGGAGCAAACGAAATGCGTGTTCAACGTAAGTCTATTTTAATAAAGTTTTAGATTTAGCATTCTTCTACTCCCTTGCCACCATCACTACTACTACCACTTTTACTACTTACCTTTACCGCTCCTACTGCCACAGCCAATGCAGTTGGGCTCGGGAAGAACGCAGTGTTGTGTAACGTGTTTGTTGTAACTCCAAACCTTGTAATTAACTTCTTCCCTTGCTAATAACTTGAGCTGTGTAGAACAATCCCAAAAATATGGAGATATATAAGTAGACGTACATAGGTAGATACACATGTCGAGTTTTCCCCGTGTCTCGCCCTCCGAAATTAAAGGTAAAAAACGGCGAACACATATTTATACATTCCTCTAAACAGAAGTAATATATTATTTTTGTTCCAAGAACCGAACATAGCAAAAAGGTAGGAAAAAAGTTTAGACAGAAGTAGGAGCACACTGAGACGTTTCCCCCTTACTCCTATGTTAGTAGAAAGCAAGTTTTTTCAAGTGACTCAAACCGTGAGATTGAGATTTCCTACTGCCGCTAGCAAAGGGGAGAACGAACCGATGAGGAACATGTGACACTCACCTTATAATAAACATTACTTTATGGTTTCCATTTCGAAAAGAAGTTGCCTTAGGTCTGCTTTTACTAAAGCAGCCCACACGTATTATTTATGATGTTTACTTGCCTCGGGCAAAAAGAATGGAAAGAAGTAGGGCCTCAAAATTCTGTTGGTCTGTGCCAAACACAAGCTGGTCTACCTTGAATTATAACAATAAAGTCCTTTTCTATCTCATCCTTAATTTCTCCCTCTACCTTTCATTTTTTCGTTAAGAGCTCCCGAAAAAAGTAATTATTTTTTTCTTCTAGATTTACTACTTTTCCGTAGAACTTGTTTTAGACGAAAGTATATAAGGAGAAGCTGAGGACGAAATAACAAACTTTTGTGTAAAGTGAGAGAAGAAAGCGTTCCAAGAATTGCTCTTTTTTGTTGTTGTGTCATGTGTCCAGTTTTTGTTTCCCTTTTTTCTTCTCAGTCCTATCTCCCTGACTGTTGATATTTTACAGCCCAAATGTCCAATTTAACTTGTTCTTATACTCCTCACGAAAGTAGACATAAAGTTTTGGGGAAATCCTCTGTAATTTTTCAAAAACCGACCGACTTGCCTCACTCACTCTCAGTTTGGTTGCCCTTCACTTTTTCATCCTCTTCTTCCTCATTTTATTCTTGTGCTTCTTCTTCGTTCGTCTTGTCTCAGCGAACAACGAAAAGTTTATACAAGTTGTAGTAGTTTCTTTCAGGAATAGCAACAAGGGATTCCTAACGGTTTTATGACAGTTATATCTCTTTTCATTTTTATCTCTTTTTCTGGTGCCGTCGCCGCTTTATCTCTTTCTTCATAAAAGGAGAATGGAAGAAGTGAATGCATGCATGCAATTCGGCGAGTGAACAAGCAATTCACTTACCTTCCCTTGAACATAAAGCAAACGATTCAGTTGTGTTCTTTGTCTGGAAAAGAACAAAGGGCCCGACCCGACCTTATTTATCAAGAAATCGAGGAATCATCATGAAACCATACAAATAAAGCAAACATTTTTTAAAGGTGTTTCATTGAATAATATTTTGTCCTGACTCTCAGTCCGGTTCTTACAATCTACTTTATGTACACGTTTAATTTCTTTTGTTCGCAATCTATCCGCCATCTACATTAAGTAATAGTGTCGGATAGAAAAGGAAATTGTAGTTATAAGTTTCCATCTGGTTTTTAATGCCCTCTTCATTATTTTTTTCTCATAACTTTCTTCTTCTCCTGCACACTCTGAATTTTACGTACTTTTGGTATTTTTATCAATTTAAAAGACAACATACATCATGTCATATTCTAATAAATGCTGGTCTTTATATGTATGCGTGCTCACGTCGCGTCGTCATGTCACAGAATAAAACTATATTGGAATCTGCATGCATGGCCGGCTTAGGTATGAACATAAACTCTCCAGAACTCGATTGGAGGGATGCAGCGCAGAGGAAAATTATATGCGGTTTGTTTTTCCCCATCATGAATCATGGGATGAGCTCCACCACCTCGATCAAATAAATATCGCACATTTGAAATTATCTTTGCTCTATCGCAATGCAAGGACAATCCAGGCTCAACCACGTTTTCGAATTTCATATTTCGATCACATTTCATCATCTAAAAATTGTGTTTAAGGGTCGGCTCCTCCGCTCACTGTGATTGTCCACAAAGGCAGTGCCAGTGCTATGCTGTAACTTCCTCCATTACTTCCGATATACCATTTCCCTCAAGCAACTATGGATTTTTTTCTTTTGTGTTCACATGCTACTTTCCATTCATTTCATCATCCACTTTTAAATGTATACATTCCGCTACAATATACCTAGATTTGAATCTTTTGTGTGCTGCTATGATATTCTCACTCAGCAGCAGATGCATGCAAACCGTAAACCCTTGAAGATGGAATGAAACAAAATCAAGAGGCATACCCTTTCTTTTCTTTTTCATTTTCATATCCTGAAAAATAGTAATAAACAGGAAGACTTTGAAAAAAGAAGGAATTTGAACACCACACTCCACTAATACAAAACGTGCGAGAAGTTTATCTGGGACGCATATCTTCTCCGGGAACGATGAGAAAAGCACTCGTTTTTGCAATTCTTCTTTTAAACGAAGACATGCACGATTTGGGTTGAAAACCACTACCACACACGTATCTATTTATTGCATCATATTATGGCATTTTCAGCATGAATGAAAAAAGGAATGTGTAATCTATTGCATTGCGTTATACTAAAAATACACTTCTCCCTCTATTTCTTCAATGGGATTCACAAAATACCGAAAGAAATGAGAAGTTCTTTCCTCTGTGAAACGAAGAACTCTTTATTCAATTCTCGATAGAAAGCAATACTCCTTGCCGAAAATATCTTCATAATATTAGGTGTATGATACGATACTATCATGTTGATGGCAATCGTGATCATCTTCTTCCTCTATCGCCAAAATACTAAAGGAAAAAGATACTCGCCCTACATTTAAACTACAATGGAGTACAGAAATGGGAAAGTTCCTTTTCTCCTTTCTTTTTTTCCCTTTTTTTCACCAAAGTGGGCGAGTGAAATTGAAAGGAAAAAAGAAGGACAAGCTTAGGCTTTAAGGTGCTGTATTATATAAATATAAAATAGGAAGAGGGTACATATCTACTTACATCCTGAATTAAAATAGGCTCATAGTCGCAAAACGAAAGTTCCTGGCTGTGTAGTGGTTACCCAAATAGAGTAACAAACGTAGAATGGGAAACAACTTCTCGTACAATATAGTTTTTTTCGTGCTAGCTAGTGAGCCACTGTGTGCAAGTGTGTAAAAGCAAACGTAAGGTATCAAAATTGCGATTACTTAGTTTGCCGATAAGAGCAAATGTGACGTGCCAGAAGAGAAAACAGAAATCGGTGTCTAGATCGTATTGCATTTCTATCAAAGGTGAGATGGTTGTAGTTTACGTCTATAGTCTAGTCTAGTCTAGTCTGCTCGGTCATTGGTGGCGGGTAGTGAAAGCTGACACAACCGAACCGGCAAGCAGAAAAAAGTCGAAAACTGCAGTGCTTTCTCTTTTATTTTCTTGTATGGCCTACTTGAACATACTTTATTTGCAAAGCTAAAGGTTAGATTTTCTTATAAAGTTTTGATCATTTTCTTCACCTATGTTATGAAACGAAACGGAAGAAGAAACTAGTCATACAGAAAAAAATAATATTAGGGAAGAGGAGAAGGAATAAAAAAGGAGAAAGGTAGAGGAGAAAAATAAAAGTTTGGTGGTTCCTGGAACAACGTTGTTTCACCATGCAACACCTACCAACATAAAAACTTTAGGTCCCTCTGGTTTTTGTCAAAGTTAGCAAGTCAGCATCAAATAAAGAACAAAAATTGAGGTGGAAATGCTTCCCGGTTCAAATACCACAGCATGAAATAATAGGGTTTGGTTTTATTATATATGTATTTGCTGGCCCGAATGGATATTATTGACAGTTTTTTTCGAGGTTTGTGTGACTCCGGAACACAGTTATGTTATGTTTCTTTCTTACCTGCTGACCTACTTTGAGGGAATCAATTGATTCGATTTTGGGACGGGGAGAAAAACGAATGCGATGTTTGATCGTTTCAAGAAATTGAACCTTTGTTGATACATTATATCTCCTCTACTTGTAAATGCACTTTGAAACGAAAAATAATGGCCATGAAGGGATTCAACGAACAAAGTTTATAATCCTCTGAATGATCTCTAAAGAAGAAAGAGAAAATGTATATTATAATGTAGATGTTGTTCAGGCCAGAAACGTATTATATTTAAACGTAACTAAAATATTCCAACTTGAAGAAATGCAGTTGATTTTAGGGCACTTTATTTTTATTTTCCTCATGTTGAGGTTGAGACGATAGTTTAAAGCAAACCTTGAGCAACCTGCAATATCTTGCAGAACCAAGTCATATACCAAAAAATCGACTTCATTCAGTCTATCCTTTACAAGCTATAATTCTAGAAGCTAGAAGTGAGCTTTTTTTGGAATGCACTTGACCTTCATCAGGATACTTTTAGGCTTGTGATGTGTTTTACATTCCTTTCGAATCATAATCATTCCTTACCATGCGATGCTTTATGCCATACCACAAAAAAATCGTTATTTCTTTCTAGACCGATATTTATAGAAGTCTTCCCAAACCAACAAATCACACATGTCCGTTTCATTTGGTTTCGTGTAAGGGTGTGGCATGATTCTCCGAAATGCAATACAAAATTAATAAATATTCTGCTCACCATCAAAATTAGTAATGAAAACGAAATCATTCCTTTGACATTTTCAAAGTAAATACAAACCGACCTCGAAGCGATGAGCGAGTTGTCTGTCACTCTTTAAAAAAATAGATTGCGTTATTAGATGTCAATCATTTAAACTTGTCCGATCCATGATTTGTTAGCGGTGGGAACAAACTATAATGCTATCCAAACAATAACCACACCCGTGAGAAAAGAGCCGAAACAAAACTGACTGGTTGCTGGGGTGATGTCACTCACTCATTTTTTTTGTATGAAAAAATTCGCCATTCGCCATTAAAAATATAAATATTTACTTGCTACTTTTGTTTACCTTTGTCTTACAGACTATGTCAGGAGTGGAACTCGGCCGTCACTTACCCAACAACGGTTCAAATGATATAACAAAAAATCAAGATTGTTTTTGAAGCTCATCATTGCGAACATCAAGGAAGAATCATATAAAAACTGTTCCAGTACTTGTTATTGCTGACACACTACAACTTTTTTTTTGAAAAGTACAGCCAGTGAATGACTACTGACTAGTAAGTATTTACAATGAAGAAATGGATATTCCTATGAAAACTTGCTTGAGTTTCCAGTGTCATCAAACTAGAAAAGCAATATTATTATTAATACCATAAGAACGTATAATTTTCTTCCGTAAGAAAGCTAATCTTCCAAAAAGAAAGGTTTCAGTATCCTCTCCTCCGTGAAAGACAAACTTTTCTTTCGTTCTGATGTCTCCTACTTAAAGTTGGATCGACATTTGAAGGAAATTGTGCGAGTGGAACGACGGACAAGGCGTCGTCAAACAGGCAACTGCTCTTCCTCCTTCCAAAAAAACTTGTTTTTGTTTTATATGTTTTCTCCGACTCGACTTATCTCCATTCTCGTCAATAGTACTGCTACTATTATTATTCTTACAACAACTACTACGCTATTATTACTACACCACTATTAAATTAGACTTGAAATAAGCTAACCAGCGACATTCGCATTCCATTCCGAGTTGGAATTTCCAACCTTAAAAGATACATTTTTTTCATGGAGGCCGCCTTTACTCCACCAACAAAGTTCTTTTTTATGCATTAGTGAGCAATGACTTTAGCTCAACTCTTTTCACAGGAAGCAGCAGAAGGGAAAAGACTTGCATCTGCATCATTCTCTAATCTTCAACATTTTCTAGAAAATCTCCCCATTTGAGTGGGACAATTCGAACAATAAGAAAGAAAACACGGGCTCAACAACATTACCCAACAACAACTGTAATAATAATAAGGAAGGAGAGAAAAAAGGAGGAGGCGGAAAGTTACTTTAAAAAAGAGGAATTGTTATTGCTCTGTTCCCATTCTTTCCAATAAGTTTTACGCAGCCTGGCATCCACTCAGAAAAATAGTGACACCGCTGGAGAAATAGATGTTGTTGCAACTGCAGTTCCACGGACTACTCGAGTACTTCACAGACAGTAATAACAAGTCATAATAACACAACAATAGCAATAATAACGGCAACAACGCGAAAAAAATCCACAACACTTTCTCCCTCACTCTCTCTAGTCCAGTGCGTTTTCGTGCTCAGTCAGGAATAACAAGTCATCCCATTTTAAAAAATTTCATCAACTAAAAGTAGTTCGTCTTGAGTTAGGGAAAGCAAATGTACACATTTACTAACAAAACAGAGAAAAAAAGACCTGCATTATTACCAAAAGTTGGTTGGAGTGTTCCCTTCTTAAGTCAGTGTGCTCTTCTCCAATAATTTCCATAGACCATTACAGCTCCCAAGAATTCTCTTTTTCTCTCTAGTGTTTTGTGGGATCAATGAGGACAAGTCCGAAGAAAGTGGGGGAAAATATATGGACAAGGGAGCTCGAGAACGACAACGACGACACTGAAAATAGGACTTGAAAGTATCAGCTGTTTCCCTCCAATCTCATACGGCCTCCTTCTCAGCCAGTCAGTTTCACCCGGAAAACAAGTTATGTTGCCGTTAAGTGAGCCGAATAATTCGAGAGAATCTTTTTCTGGGAAAAAGTAGAAAAAAAACTTCTTCTCTCCGCTCCATATTTCTTTCCTGCTTTTTTAGCCCCAAGTAAAAATAGAGTTTTCACAAATATAATAATTTGTTCTCGTGCAATTCAGCTGCAAAACAAAACTGTAACAACGCTTTCTCCTTCCAGGCATAGTAAAGAGGTAAGTGAGATTTTTTTCTTATAAATTATTTTGTCCAAAGACTTTTCCTCAGTTCTCTAACCCCTGCAATATCCAAAGTAATTGAAGAAGGAATACGGATAAAAAATCTAAATACATAGCATCCACCTTCAATATCCATATTACATTATTCATGTGCGTTTGAATCACATTACGAGTTTCATGTTTCTTTCTTCAATAGTCATACAATACAATATGATCACCAGTTTACCTCTGATTCCGTCGCTACACACAAAAACTCACACCCTTTCGACGTTTGAATTAGAATCGAGAATCAAATGCACTTATGAGATTTTCTTTGACAAATCAGACGTGATAGTAAGCAGGCAATATGCTCTTTCAACGACTATGATTCATTGTCCTTTTGCGGTGGTGAATATGATTTTTACTTGCCTCTTGAAACGACTTCCAATTCCCATATTCTGACGATATACTTTTGATCACTGTATATTTTTTTATTGTTATTGCTGCTACCATGTGCCATTATGCGCTGTCGTTATTGCTATTATCCTGTCAATTGTTCATTCTTTTTCGCTGTCAACTACTCCAGAATATACAGTGTCTGGCGTTGTTTCCTACACTCGGATTAAGGGTATTCCTACTTATTTCACGAGGAGGTTTCTGTCAGCGTCATTGCCACCGACACTACCGCATTTCATATGCCACAGGACCATTATTGTATACATTGTCTTTTTTAAGAGTCGTTTCCTCCTCTTTTTCTCATGGCAAGAGGGAAAACTATCGCAACAATAATAATCATAACGTGATGCTGTTCTCTCTCTTGTTTTAGATGATGGGAACAAAAGAAAAACAAATTTTCCCTGTGACAAAACAAAAGGAAACGAACTGCAATAATAAAAGCAATAATGGTAATGTCTCTTGCTCTTTTTTGAATGAACATGATCGCAGTAATAATAATAAAGAACTTTGGGGGAAAGCAGGAATCTATACCTGCAATTCAAGCAAAAATAAATGGCATTATGATGTACACACACATACCATTCCAAAGAAACACGCGTTTAGTTTGCCCGTATGAGTAGTTGGGTTAGTTCTTGAAACCATTTTATTTCTACATTTCTTCGCCATTTCATTTCCCTGAAAAGCGGTTTTGCTTACTCGGCTTCAGCAACGAATAAGACGATCATGATGTCGGTGATGATAGTGATGACGACTAGCATACAAGACAAGCTGAACAACATCAAGAAGTAAACGAAGAAAACAGCCTCACGAGTGGGTGGGAGTAAGCAATTTTTCGAGCTTTTTGGCTTCGACGGAAAACTGCGTAAGAAGCAAAGCTCACAAATCTAAGAGATTATTCCGCACATTTAAACTCGGATCTCTGTTCAATTGTGATAAAGTAATTTTCAACCAACTAACATAAAATGAAGCTCTCCGGCTTTCTCTGCTTTTCTTTTCTCGTCGTTTCTTTTCCCCTCCGTTCTTGAGTTTCATCCGTCCTGCGACAGTGTAGTTCCGATTTTGCTGACAGGCATGGCATCAGCCTCCTCAACCTCATGCATGCATCCGCTTCCCTACAATATTTTTTGTCAACCAAGAGAAATTGAACTTTCAGATTTGAAATCTGAAATTATACTAAAGCCCACTTTCGTACAAAGAGCAAAATATCCTGTTTGGTTTGTGCTGATATGCCGCGGCCTACAACAACATAACACTTGTTTGCGATTCGACTATAAATAATCACACTCATTCTCTCATCTCCATCCGAAGAGAAAATCCTTGTTTTCTCCGCAACTCTCTCTGCTGTTTATTTCCATTTCCCTCCTGCTCCTCACAAATCGGGGGATAGCAGGTTCCTCCAGTGTTTTTATGCTTTTCTACAACAGCGATTGAAGAAAAATGTTTCTCCTTGTCGGCAATGACATTGTTCTTGTACTGTCATCGTTTATCTTTTAATAACATGTTGAGCGGCACAACTACGCCAGGAAGGTATAACACAGCTCAACCAATTATAATATGTACAATATGCTCATACGTAATTTACAAAGTGTGTCGGCTAGAGCAACATCAACCCTTCATAGTGCTCCTCACGTTCCTTTTTATGGTGTGAGGATGTTGGAAACAGCTAAACAATGCCAATTTACTCAAAAACTTTTTTTGCCTCTCGTGGGTAAATACTTAAAAAGGAGTATGTAGTTATGTATAGTTGTAGAATGTAGAATCGCTGCCAAAGCCTAAACTTTTTCTCCTGCTAATAACATCAAAAAATAAAGTTTTCTCCTTTTTACTAAAAAAGAAATCTTTTTTACAGCTTGAATTTTGCTTTCTTTTATTTTTCACGCATACATAAGGACTTGACTGCGAGCTCTCGCCAAGCCAAGTCATGCCATTCCATGTGGCTGTGTTAAATGTTAGATGCGTTTCATTTATAATAACGCTGTTAAAGCAGTTGTTCATGCGTAGCTGTGTGCGAATCCTAAAAGTCAATAGAATTTCCAGAGAGTAAATGTCTAAATGTTTTCGATTAATTTTATCGAAATATGAAGTTCTTTAAAGTTTTTGCTGCCTTTTGTCTACACGTGTGTAGTATGTGTTGGTGGTATGAACGAAGTACGATTGCAGCGATCTTTTGAATGACCTATTACATGCTAGAATATGTTTTATATGAAAAAAAAAAGTTTTGATTATTAACCTTGCCGCTACGAGTTAACCGTTTCAGGTCAGCAAAAATAGGATACCTTTCCATGACCAGAGTATGTACCAAGAATGAAATCCGTTCGTAATTTTGTATTACATGGACAGACGGACACATCAATGTTCAGTTAGAGATCAGCTACGTAATAAAAAGAGAAACATGAAGAAGGGCATATAATGTAAGCACCTTATGTTCTGCATCTCTTTCCACTTATATTCATTCCATCCAGTTCCGTTTTTATTCTTCCACTTTGTCGATTCTCTTTTTCCTTCGAGCGTTTTCCTTACCACGATCACACATTTTCCAAGTCATGCTTTTTCGAAAAATTCTTTCTTTTTTTGGCAAATGTCAGCATCAAGAGGGAAAAAACCTTTGTTATTATCACCACACTAGCACCGTTGTGCCGTGTCTTATTCATACTCCACTTCTTATAAAAATGAATGGAATGGATCTGAAAGGTGCATATAAGTAGGTAGAGGTAGTCCTCTTGCCATGGCGAACAACTACTTCTTGTTCGTTTGTGTAGTAGCATGCTTTGTCCAAATTGCAAGAGGAGAAGAGAGTGACGATGTTATTATTTTTATTGATTATTTTCCCATCTCTCTTTTCCTTCTACTCTCAATTGCACTCTGAGCTCTTTCTCCCACTTTCGCTGAAGAAAATTATACGTGGAGAAAGTTTAGACAAAATATTCATATATCTTTGATAAATCTTTGAATGGATTTGTCGACCTCTTTCTCTGAGTAAGTATTTTGTTTCGGCAACTGTTTTTTTTTTTGCCAAGCTTCATTTCATGTACGTGAGTACGAGTACAAGATTATAGCGTAACTGGACTAGTAGTAGGAGCATATTCACGATTCACGTTCCTCTGATTTCATATTTTTTACCGTCCTCGTGGGGAGTTAAGTAAATATTGGGTATTGGAATGGAAAATGAGTACGAAAATGGTAACACGGACCTCTTAAACAACCAACTAACTCCATGTGTATGCCTTGTAGGTGGACGGATGGTCTAGTCTTCTGGCTGTTGGTCTGGTCGAGTTCTTTCTGGTTGTAGTTGGAGTCCATGTATTTTTTTCCGGAACATACGTGTCCCGCTTATTACTTTTTCCGCTTGGTCAGTTTCTGTGTGAACGATAAGTTCTGGTGAGGCTATGACCGTTCTCAATAAACAGTGGTGGCTGATGGTGGCAGAAAAGTAGTGGTACCAACGTCAGTGCTTCACGGATGAGAAGAGAGAGTGTGGAAAGAGTGCACTAGATTATTGGCAGGAAAATAAAAGTAAACAGAATGAGAATGTTCGATGAGAAAATATCTCAATATTCCCCTACTTGGCTAATTAAACTCTTCTAAATAAATGTGGGACATTGGGGAAAAATGTTTCATTTTTTAAAGAAAAGTCCTGTGTAATTCCACGGGCAAGAATCGTGAGTAACTAGAATGAAGTGGTCGTACCGTAATTCCCTCATTACTTAAGCGGGTTGCAAATTGAATGCGGGACTAAGGTGTCGGAATAAGCAAAAGACAATCTAAATTTGTATCGGGTGTTTTTATAAATATATAATTAACTTCGCATTTCCGGAGTTGCATATTCAAGTAGTTTGTTGAGTAATTGGTACTAATGAATCAATCATTAATTTCGAAATTTGAGTTTTGTATAAAGCTTGTTCTCATCTACTACTAATCGTGGGTTGAAACAAATATTGAACCTTGCTTGTTGGCCAACTTCTTCTAACAATGTGTCTTTATGACAGGTGAAAATTATTAAAGAACGTTTATTATTGGGAAGAGTGCGATTTTTAAAGCCCTAAAATCATAGATCACCTGCATATTTTTCACCAAATACGGCATTATTTATTGTTAGCTCGATTTAAACCTGCATTATAAATCTTACTATGCAGCTCATATATTCTTCTTGTATGTTGAACACCAATTACTTAGCATTAGAAATAAAGCTGTTCATACAGTTGTAGCCACGTAGCTGAAAAAGGATTAACAACGAAATAAAGCTGTTAATACAGCTGTAGCCTCGTAGCTGAGGAAAAGGGCTAATATGAAAAAGATGTTCTCAGAATACTGTTTTAATGTCTTGAAAGATCCAAAAGCTTTCAAAGGAAACAGTTTTTTTGCAGTTGAACCCACAAATTCTTCATACGATGAAAGTCATGACAACATGCATGCATGAAAAGAGAAGATACCTTTCGAATGATGCGTTAAAAAATTTCAACCGTTGACCCTGCCGTTTATAGTTGACCTAAAAATTCTGAAAAGAAATAGGTGCCGTCCTCAGTATACAAGGAACCTTTGTTCCAAATTTGAGGCCAATCGGTGACCTCTTTCGAAAGCTATTGCGTACACGAACAGACGGTCACGTCATTCTCAATACTAGCTTCGCAAGCTCAACTACGTAATAAACATGATAGAAACGGAAATACAGAAATCCCAGGAGTTGGTCGTTGTTGTTATTATAAATGGCGTTGGATACAAAGAATACAAGGTAGTTCCTTTTCTATGTCATCGTGTTCGTTATGTAATCATGGTTATATTAAAGTCAGAATAAGTAAGCTAAAAACTAACGAGTATGTTTTTGTTAAACCAATATCTGTGCACCATCATTCAAGACTAGGATGATGATGATACACTGCAAAATTATAAAAAGAAATATCTTTCGGTTTTTATGTACATGGAGTTCCTTGCTTCATTTATAACTGGCGGAGTGAGTATGTAGAACGTTGTGTGCATACTAAAATGTTACTGCAACTCTCCTCATAAGCCATTGTACTAGTTGTTATTACAAGGCATTGCATAACATTCTCTTGTGAGCTTCGTTTTTACTGACTCTGTCTTTTTTGTCGGTCTAGAAGA
This sequence comes from Seira musarum, assembly GCA_027743895.1. Lineage (NCBI taxonomy): Eukaryota > Metazoa > Arthropoda > Collembola > Entomobryomorpha > Entomobryidae > Seira > Seira musarum. Next base: position 73,385 of record JAHZMX010005619.1, read on the forward strand.
AAATAGAACTCTGGACTTCTGGAGGTGCTTTTGTACTCATAAAAGAGGCAACGAGGATGTACAAAAATGTTTCTTGAGTGAAGTGCAAGTGTTTTTAAAAGGAAGAAATGAATGAATGAATGTAACAGTCAGTCGAGAAAATACATTGGGGAAAGCGTTCCTTCATAAGACTTTACTAACAAAAAAAACTTTTGGCAATAAGTCATAGGAGAAGCAAAACCCCGTTACGAATTCCAGGCACATCCACCCCCTCATTGATACTGTGTCATGGCATTGCCGGTCTGATAGCAAACTTTGGCCAGGCGAAAAAAAAAGTTGGTCTAAAGTCACACACCAAAAAATGCTCGTTCAAGGGAAGATGAGAAAAGAGCAGACGGAAAAAGTCAAGGGGCTTCCTTAAAAAATGACTGATTTCATTCTGTCGTTTTGGTGTTTGGACATCAGCTTGCTGTCTTCTGTTAACTTGGAATCGATGGATACTAAGTATGTTTACTCTTAGAAAACATCAAATCGTGTTTCGAGCAGAAAGATAGATGAGATGAGGCCGCAGTCAAAAGTAATTTGAATGTGTGTGGCCAGCTGGGAACCGAAAATGGAATGAGGAATTATGTGAAAATATTAAAAAACGAACGAACAAACTAAATGATCAGCAGCTTTTCCATTTCGAGAGCTCCGGATGTCTCGCATTTCTCGTATGTCAATACTGGATTGCTAGGTTGATTTGCATTTTCCACTGGCAAATCTTGAACTGAATTGGGCAAAAGAACTAAACTCAGATCTTTCTCTTAACTTAAATATTATTTTCTTTATATTTATTTTTTCTAAAATTGTCATCTGTCTCATCTGATGATGACTCCCACCCGATCCGATTTCCGTCCAAAAAATGAGTTTGATGATGTGTGTGAAGTGAAGGAATGATGAAAGTATGCGGAAATATGAGCAGACGCTGCTTCCCATCAGTCTCATCTGGAATAAAATGGAAAAGAAAATCAAGTCATGTTATGTACATACTTTTTATCATTACTTCGAAGAAACCGGAACCTTTAGTACTTCAAGGAACTGGATACATGAGATAGATAAGTAAGTTCTTCTAGGAAAAGACAACAACAAACTTGATGATGATGATGATGATGATGATGAAGTCGAAGAGGATGTGAATGTCATGCTAGCTTAAGTAATATGAGATGGCCACTTGTGTTGGCGTGTGTCTGTATGCGAACGTGTGCCTTGGTTCCGGAAACCACTTTTTTTGTCAAAGGCATAAGAGGAGAAAAAGGAGGCGAAAGCAATTCGATGTGAAGTGTTTGGATGGAACGCTAAAGGAAGAAAAATAATATAATAATATGAAGATGGGTTGATCTTGTTGATGGCAGAGGAACCTTTTTTGGCTAAAACTGTTGGCAGAACACTTGTGAGCTTGGCTTCTTGCATGTAGATGTATTTGTTTCAAATGTTTCAAAAAAAATGAACGAATTACAGTGTCTAGTACTTAGAATGAATTTGCTCAGGAATGTAAATTTTATTTTGATGAAAATCTTGCTGATGTCAACGAAGACATGAGTTTGGGGGAAGTAAAAAGTTGAATCCTTGGTCAAAACACGATTTGATTTGGAAGTATGTATTGGTGTAAAGAGACAGGATCCTTTTCATCAATATTACAGATGTAAAAAATTTGATGTTCTTTAAGAATAGAAAAAGTAGGAGGGCACAACAATTTCAAATTTTACGATTGGATAGAAGGTTGGTGATATAATTTAGCGTCATATTCATCTCAACATACTTACAAATTGACGTTGTGGAGTATCTAAAGTTCTGCTACCAACATTTTTATTTGTTTAGCATAATACTTACATCTTGGAATAAATATTGCAGGTGGTGGATTGCATTGCATACTACAAGAATGGATATTACATTGTTGTAATTTTTAACTGTTGATTTTTTATTTACTCGTCTCCTCACCGTTGCGAAGCACAAACCGTTTAAACCATTGTGAATCATTTGAGTGTCGACTTCATGACCAAATACTAAAATAAATATTTTTTCTCTCTGTCATATGCAAAATTTATTAATTAAAAACTAGTATACATGTGTGTGCAAAATGGTTTGGATTCTGGATTTTATGACACTCATTACAATTTTTTTTCTAAAGACGACGATTTTCAAGTTTAAAAAACTCTGGTGGAGTACACTTTTTGAATTAATGTTCATATATATGCTAAGAACGGTTGTACGAGAGTTTTACGATGGAGAAAGATCTATCCTTCTAGGTGGCTATATAAATATTTCTTGGAAAAGCATAATCTAAAAACCGCTTCCGTCCCATACATTTCAGATATTGTCCTGATCGTTCGCCGTGATACATATAAAGAGCGCAGTGCTCTTTTAAAATGATGATGGTACTAATCCTTCACGTAGAAAGGAACAGGAACGATGGTAGGGCATTTTTTTCAATGGTATTATCAAGATTAGAATATTATGAGTATGATGATCGTCCTCATCATCATAAAAAATGAAATAGGCTAGTAAAAAATGCATGCCATGTTGATGCCTTCTTCTTCTCCGTTTACGAAAACTGTCTGAGCTGTTTTACTAGAGTACGCATTTTTTTTCTTTAAAAAAATAAACCATGTTAATTTCTTATTCTTTTCTAAACTCGTGCAGAAACTTTGTGGAGGTGGAGATAGAAGAAAAAAGAGGGAATGGGACTTATCCATTAAATATGGCTAAAGTTGGAGAAAGATAAAAGGATTTTTTTTCTGCTTTGAATTGACGTTATCATCATCATCGCCCACTGTGGTTTGGTTACGATACGATGTACTCACAGTCACACAGAATAGTTATAGAAGTTGTTCATGATCATCTAATGTTGTAGACAGGTCAAAGACAATATTTTTGTAAGTATAGTACGACTGATTGTGTGAGTGGACGGTTTGGCTTTCCAGTTAAGCTCTTGAGATATGTTTCAGTTTTTGTATGCCCAAAATAACGGGCTTTATGGTGTTGATAGTGAGCTTGATTTCATGACATGAATATTTTTGTTGTCTACGGAAAGAAAGAAAAGTGCTTCCTGACGATGATGATGTTTAAGATGATTGATAGCCTCGATAAACAACGTATGTATTTGTGGAAAGATTTAGATTGAAAAGGGCATTTTTGTAGTGTTTGTTTGCACTCTTTTCTTTTTGAAAGGATCCCTTCTCCTTTGATATGATTCAAAGTGATTGCCTCAACCAGAGTAATGCGGGAAGAGAATGTGAAGCGACCTTATTGCGTAAGTAGTGTAGAGAATGAAATCTGTTTGCTAAGTCAGGAAGAGCTCTTGCTTATCTTCATAACCTAGAGCATTAGGCAAATGTAAAGATTTCTTTTGAGAAGGGAATGTCGTGATACTCCCCTGAGATATTATTGTCGCATTTCTAAAGTGTTCCCATACGCCAGATTCAGAAGAACTGGATCCGCTTGTCGCACAGAATCATTCATTTATTTCTCACAAAGGTACTCTGTACAGAAATGGTATATGTCGGAAATTGTACCCGTGGTTTTAATCAAATGCAATCTTCGATAACCCGAAATTATATTTTAACGAATAATTAAAACTATGAATTTATTTGGACTGTATAATT